>MU621274.1:14326-31790 GCA_025399215.1 Globomyces pollinis-pini | reverse complement strand
AAAGCGATGCGAGTCCCGAGTGCTGCGCACATGTTTGATGGTAACATCACCATCCAAAAGGCAGAAACCCCTTTCAGCACTCCTTTTTTTTCTATAATCTTTTTTAATTCATGTCGATCATTAATTTAGCGCCTATTCAAGAATGGTATAGACTGACTCTGGAAGAACAGCGCTTATCCCGTTGTACCAACATTCAGACTGATGATACTGTGTCTCTTCAATTGAAGATTGATAATGTTAAATCATTAGCTGCAAAAGCTATCCAGTATTGTGAAGCTGTCGACTTTGGACAGATCTACAGAACATTCAATATCAATGATCTACAATTTATCGCAGAAGCACTACACAGTAGTGAATGTCTTAAAGAAATCATCACCTATCATGCTCTACCTAAAGATATTGAAACCCAAATATTTAAAATCATACCCAGTTTACGTTATTTGAAGTCTTTATTCATCAAACATGCCAAATCGAATCAGTTCTTATGCGAATATAATTTCCTCAAGTATCACCCATCTATCGAATCACTGAAAGTTCATTTTCAATATGATATGACAGATGAATTAAGTCTTCAAATCCAAGATATGTTGCGATCGAATCGGTGTTTACGAACAGTAGAATTAATTGGTTGGAATCTATTCAATGACAAACATTTGACTGATATACTTGATAGTCTTCAACAAAATTCTACTCTTTTGGAGCTTAGATTGAATTCAATCGACTGTTCTATTGGTGATAAAGAATTTCATGATTTTGGTAATTCATTTCATTCAACTTTGGGTGTGAATCCAAACTTGATTGTACACATGAATACAAAAAACAAATATCAAATCTTTACACATATTCAAGACTCAAAGATGAATCAAGCAGCCAACAATTTATTACAGTTCAGAGGTGCATTAATGCTATTAAAGTCAATTATAATTGATGATATATTCGAGTATCTTCTATCAATGTTAACTCTCGACTTTGAATTAGATCAAAGAGTACTGATGGACATCTTGGTTGATCGTGATTCGATTGGAAAGATCCACAACACATTTAAATTCAACTCAAATGAGCTTATTCGAACATGCCATCAATGGAAACTGCAAAAGTGATCTTTATTCAATACAATTATTTTCATACATTACAAATTTTCACTTCTTAGTATCATAAGAGGATGAATGAGCTATAGTCTCTTTATTCACTTTTTAATCGATTGTGTATGAACTGCTGAGGCCTTAGTATCAGCATTGGATTGAAGCTGAGTCTTTGTTGAAGAAACAGGCAAATATTTAGCCCAGAATTCACTAACATTCGTTTTGGTATGAATAATCATCACTGGTAAACGACGTGCTGCATAACCCTAAAATCAAAACAAAATCACGTACCAAATACATTGCAAAACAAAACATACATGCTATTTGACGTAAGATTTTAATATCCAGATTGAATTGTGCTATAAAGATAACTACCGCAATTGCAGACGAAATCAAAGTTGCTTGAAGTTGGAAAGCATGAAGTCGAAGTGTTGCTTCTAATCTAGTATCCATTTCACGAGCTCCAGACTGAATATCTTTACCGGCAGCCAAAAGTTGAGCTCTCAATTTACGAAATTGAATATAACTATAACCCCAACAGATGGAATCAATAATCAAGAAAACTGGATAAAAGATGTGATAGAATTGAGGTAGAATGTATGGTTTTGCTAATGGACAACGACGTTGTTGGGCTGTAGTCCAGCAAAGTACAGTATAAACTGATAAACAAAATACAACACATACAAAAAAGATTTTGGATTTTCTAGTAAACCCAGATCTGATTTTCGCTAAAAGAGTTAATATAAGATAGGATCATACACGCTTTTGGTTGAATATGATACAATAGAATAGTATTGTATAATGCCAAAGAAGACATGATACATTGAAAGATAGATAAGCAAATTTCGGCCCCAACCAATCCAATACAATTGATAGATTCTCCTTCTGATTCTCCTTCCGAGAAGATATTATCCAATTTACCAAGGGCAAAACCAAAGAACCAAAAGAAACAAGATACCATTTGAATAAAAGAAACCACATAGAGAGCTTTGACTTGTATTGCATAAGAACCTTTACGAATTCCATGCTTGAAGACCAAATACGTTTCAAAGCTGAAGATTAAGATAAAGCAAGGCAGAGCGATGATGGCTGCAAAGAAATTCATTTAATGTATGAATTGGAAAGATTGCATGATCGACAATTGGGTGACGCGATAGATTGATGACGTTCAGTTGATATTACTCATTACGCAGTTCCATGGTGTGCATTAAATATGTGTTTTATGAGTTGGTTTCCTTAAAATATTGTTTTGAACTATATATTGGTCAATGCATGTGGTCAAACATGTTCCAACTATCCTTTCACCAAGAATTGTTGACGAATAGTCTTTATAAAGCGATATATTAATGGAATCGTTAGTTAATCTGTAAAGGTGAAAGATGCAGTCACGTTCAAGGCAGAGTCTATAAGACCTTATTTTGGGTAGTCATTTATCCTTGATAAGTACTTAGTACTCGCACACACCAATCACACCAAGCTGAACCACAAGGCTGTGTAATAAAGGATCCAATTGAAGCCAAGCAAACTTGCCTGTTTTTTTTTTAGAAAACTAGGATGGGCAGATGTCAACACGACACGATGACACCAGATTTTTGTAACCAATACTTTCCTAAATAAATTAGAAGAGGATAAAAACCCATCAAGTCATTGGCCGGATTTCCAATTAAAACCAAAGACGAACAGGCTGATGCAATGAAACGATGGCTCATTCCGACTCAATAATAAAAACAAACCAAAACTGAATGGAAAAAGTTAAATGCAAGAGTTCCGAATCACAAGCAGTCTCACACGTATCAACCCACTAATCCATGTCCAAGAATTCAAATCCAGTCCTGAAATTGCAAGCACTTCCATTGACCAGTTGGAATTGGAATACAGAATGTCAAAAGCAAATGCAATTCTAAGAGGAACTATCTCAAAACCGGTTTCTTATACATCATTTGCACTATTCATGGTCACCATTATCCTAGCACTTATCAATGCGTTCCTTTACGAGTTTAATCTGGTCATGTATTTTATCGGATTAGGGTGTTATACTTTTGGGATCGTCATGATGTGTGCACATGTGGTGTATGGGTATCGTAATGCTTGTGCCAGTTTGAGAGAATTGGCTAAAGATTGGAAAGACTGTGAATTTGATTTTTCCAATATTGGTATGTTTAAATCGCGTCGGTTTATAATGGTTTATCGTATCGGTTCAGTAGATAACGTCTAATTCAATATCTTGATGATTTGTATTCGTATTTGTTTTTATTTTAATATAACTTTATTCATGGCGAAATTAGATTTTTTTAACATATTTTAACTCTACACAATTGACACGTTATTTCACATTCACAGAAGTATAAAACTGGTTGACAAGAAGCCATAATGACAGTATGGCGACTGAAAATGATACTGATGAAATAATAGAAGTGAACACCAATGTGAAAGAGAAAATTCCAAGGCCAAAAAAGAAGAAAATGACTCGAGCTAGGTGTAGATGGCTCTGTTGTACTTGGTGTTTGACGTGGTATATCCCATCCTGTTGTCTACGAGTATCCGGCATGAAGACAAATCAAGTCAGAATGGCATGGCGTGAAAAGGTGGGTAATGATATTCTGATTTTTTAGGTCGCCATATGCATTATCATCTTTCTCATCTCAGCATCTTTACTATTTTTCATTATTGGGTTGGGACGAGTGGTGTGTCCTGATCAGAATGTGTACAGTGTATCAGAAATCGCAACTCGAACAGATATTAAAGGTATGATGGTATGGTAAATTAACAATTAAAGATCCATGGGTATTTGGATACGGCCGTGTCTATGAGATATCTGAATTGATTATGAACCATGATAAAGGATATAAAGTTCCGGAGTATCAATTCGAAAGTTTACTAGGAAAAGACATTTCTTCGCTATTCTATAAACAACAATCATTTGAAAGGTATTGTCCAGGGTTGCCCATTCCAGATCCCACTTGGGATAATCTATCGAAACGATCAAAACCAATCTATGCACACAAAAGCAATGATAGTCAAGGGGTTCCGAAACAATACCTGGAATATATGAACCGATATGCAAGAGCCAGAGTGGCATGGAGTATATCATACATCCAAAAAATCTCCAGTGCTAATAATCGGTTGATCATCATTGGAGATAACGTCTATGACATCTCCAGTTATTTCAATTCCAGAGTTCGATTCTTGGGTCCATCTGTTGAAGCATTATTTTCAAATTTCTATGGTACAGATGCTACGAAACAATGGTTACAGATTACACGTACAGATCCGAAATCACCATTATACTTTCAATGCATAAATAATTTGTTTTATATTGGAACGGTAGATAATCGAAATTCATTGAAATGTCAAATTTCAAATTATTTGTTGTTAAGTTTCACAATCTTGTTGGTATCAGTCATTGTTTGTAAATTTCTGGCTGCAATTCGATGTGGTTATCAAGGCGATCCAGAGCAATGTGATAAATTTGTTATTGTACTCGTACCTTGCTATACAGAATCATTCGAATCAATTCAAAATACATTGGATTCTATCTTATCATTAGATTACGATTCAACCCGCAAGTTTCTATTTATCGTGGCCGATGGTTTGTTTTGAAATGTTGATCGTAGGTTTGGTGACAGGATCGGGGAATGATATACCAACCCCAGAGATTATCTTACAAGTATTGGATTTGGAACCAGATTCCCAAATTAGGTCTGATGCTTTTGAAAGTATCGGTGAGGGTGAGTTGAAGATCAATCGTGGAATAGTGTACTCGGGATTGTTCATGAAGAATGGGAAATCAATTCCATTTATATTTGTAATTAAAATTGGAAATGGAAAAGAGCCAACTCGACCTGGAAATCGAGGTAAGTTTACATTCCAATATTGATTCTTTAGGTAACCACAATAAATTGATATTGTAAAGGTAAACGTGATAGCCAAATGATTTTGATGCGCCTTTTATCACGAATCCATTACAACCAAGCAATGAATCCTTTAGAACGTACTCTATGCAACAAATTCCAACAGTTGGGTTACAATCCTGGTCTTTTTGAGTATCTGTTGATGGTAGATGCGGATACCATCGTGAATACGACGGCTTTAACCCATTTAATATCGTCTATGGTACATGATGTGCAAGTGATGGGGATATGTGGAGAGACGTTGATCTTGAACGATCGTGATAGTTGGGTGACTATGATTCAGGTAGGTTCCCCACTAGTATTATTAGTCGTCTTTATTCATTTATCTCAATCACAATTTAATCGCAGTATTCATAATGATGATGAATCCTCGTCATTGGGATTATCACTTTTAAAACTGAAATCATATCAAAGATTTTGACTACTTAACTGTGTAGGTGTATGAATATTTTATATCTCATCATCTATCCAAGTCATTTGAATCTATGTTTGGCGCAGTGACATGTTTGCCAGGTTGTTTCTGCATGTACCGAATCAAGCAAACTCAAAAACGACAATCTACACCAATACTCATCTCACATCGTATTACCAGCGCATATAGTGAATCCAACATAAACACTCTTCATTTAAAAAATTTATTGCAATTGGGGGAAGATCGATATTTGACAACTTTAATGCTCAAAAATTTCCCAAGGTTGAAATTAAGGTTTAATGGTATGGCAACATGTTGGACAGTGGTACCTGATCAATGGCGTGTTTTATTATCACAACGAAGGCGATGGATTAATTCGACAGTGCATAATCTATTTGACTTGTTGTCAGTTGAACAGTTATGTGGATGTTGTGTGTTTTCGATGAGGTTTGTTATTCTTTTGGATTTGTTTTCAACAGTGGTACAACCTGCTGGATTGTTGTATATTATTTATATTATATATTCGATTGTTATTCAGTCGGATGTACTTCCTGTTGTTTCAATTGTGATGCTGTCTGCTGCTTATGGGTATCCTAGCTTCCACTGATCATCTTAGGTTACCATTTTTTTTGTTAACTTTCCAGGTGAATTGCTGTTTTTTAACAACTAGGTAACAATGTTTCTGTATTGATGCATAGGTTACAAGCATTAATTTTTGTAACGAAACGAGCATGGGCACAAATAGGATGGATGATTATTGTATGAAGGATACTTATTTGATATTAGTATGTACTGGCGATGCCAATTATTGGATTTTTCGTCCCTTTGTATTCATTTTGGCACTTTGATGATTTCACATGGGGAAACACAAGACAGGTTGAGGAAGAAGAAGAGACATCATTTGAACCAGAATCGGTATTTGATTGAATGAATACTCATCTTAGGTACAAATCATTTGCAAGTTAAGTTTAGGTATGAGAATGGCAGCTTTAACGTTTAGGTATGATCATTATTGAGTAATCAAAGGTGACTGAAGGGGAGATGGAGATGATAAAATGGCAGTGGAATGGAACTTTATCAGAATTTGGTACTGAGTCCGACAAATCCATACGATATACACATAATAGGGTTGGAAAGAGTCCAGAAGAAGATGAAGTGATGCAAGATGAAGAAATTATGAAAGTGAGTGAAGAAGAGATGAAGAATGAATTACGGAGTATGATGCGAGAGTATGATTTAAGTCAGAAGACGCGCAAGGAGATACGAGATTTGTTAAGTGCACGGTATGGTAGTGTAGTTCAAGAGAGGAAGGAAGCGATTGACATGATGATAACATCTATAGCACAAGGGCATTAACAGGAGACAGTTTATTATATCACGAGGGCATTAACAGTTAGCCATAAATCAATGATAGTAACCAATAAAACACTAGCAATCATTTCTTTTGTACTACTTTGTCTAGGGTTACGAATGAGTTAGGGTTACAACTTTGGCTTCAGAAGTTCATGACCGGACAAAAAAGAATCAGGAAATTGGATGAGACTACAATTAACCGAATTGCTGCTGGCGAAGTAATTCTAATCCTATCATAATTACCTTGTTCCTTATTCAATTACTTACAAAGTACCCTAACTAACCATAGATTATACAAAGACCTTCAAATGCTATCAAAGAACTCATTGAAAATTCTATAGATGCTAGTGCTACAACAATTCATCTCTCATTCACTAATGCCGTATCAAATATCCATTTTAATCCTTAGGGTCTCAAACTTATCTCTATATCAGATAATGGATCGTACTAACTATATAATATCTAATCTTAGGTATCTATTTGTTTATTAACTGCTATCTATAGTGGTATCCACAAAGATGATTTACCATTGCTCTGTGAACGCTTCACCACCTCAAAGTTATCTTGTTTTGATGGTAATTATCAAAACTTTCTTTTACAAATACAAAACGGACTTTAAATAACTGGATTTGCTGAACCTGTGTTCGACGTATTCACACTGCATTTCAATTACTGGATGTGTTTTATATATTTCTGTGTACACCAAATGCTAACAATCGTAGATTTAAAGTCTTTAAATACTTATGGCTTCAGAGGTGAAGCATTGGCTTCAATTTCTCATATCGCACATCTCTCTGTCTCTACGAAAACTAAAGACTCAAACCTTGCTTATAAGTATTCTTATATATTAAACTTACCAAAGAGCTGCATACTTGGACGGAAAAATGATTCCAAATTCTTTAAAACCTACTGCTGGAAATATTGGTACCACTATCACAGTACTTATACACTCGACAATAACTTTAGATTGAGGACCTCTTTTATAACCAGCAAAATAGGAAAAAGGCATTTAAGAATGTTAATGAAGAGTATTCTCGTATCCTGGGTAACAATTAGTTTCTCACTATCAGATGTAATTCAAAAATATTCAATTCACAATTCTCACATTAAATTCACTTGCAAAAAGGTATCTTTGATTCCTAATCATCAGCACGGATCCAACCACCTCGACCTCAATACCATCCCTTCCAATACCATTGACGCCATCACTCGTATCTACGGCTCGAACCTTGCTAAACAGTTGATTGAATTGTCACATAGTAGCTCTATCTTGCATTACAAATTACATGCTTGCTTTTCAGTTCCAAATGCAGTTTGTAAACGAAAAGCAGTTTTGCTTTTTATCAATCAAAGGTTGTCTTTAAAAATTCGCATTATTTCTTCTACATTATGCATGGTGAACAGTTGTATTCACATTATTTGAATTTACTATTCACCCAATATTTCTCTTGTACTTTTGATACATATCTTATGTTTCATTATTTGTTCTTTTCTATATTATAGATTCTCAATCATTACCAATTGCTAAACTTGCTAGACTTGTTGATTGTATCAGCCTTAAGAAAAGCATTGACCAACTGTACACCAAATACCTATCAAAACAAGCCCATTATATCATATATATCTCATTGGAAATCGAACCACATTTAATTGATGTGAATGTTCATCCTACTAAATCACAAGTACATTTCCTAAAAGAGGACTTGATTGTGATGGAAATTTGCAACGTAATAGAGGAAAAGCTGAAAGATCACAGTGGGTCGCGTAGTTTTCCAGTACAGGTTTGCGTTTTGGTGGTTTAAGATTAGACTGTATTTGGTGCAAGTTCCATATCAATTATTAAACCTGGTACGTACTTGATTAAATTTTTTCGATATGTCACGTTGCTGACTACTTGTATATATGGTTGTATCCAAAACTTACACGAATTGCACCGCTTAATCGTTATTAATTCTTTCCAGGTATGACTAAAGTAGATAATTCGCTAGATAAATCCTTTAATAACAATATGGGAATCAGCAGTCAATCTCAGCAATCGCAATCAAGCCAAAACAGTAGCAAGCCGCATTTGCTGGTACGAACAGATAGCAGAACAAGAACATTAGACTCATTTGTGGATAAAAATATTGCACATTTAAATGTGAATAAAAAACAGCGCATAGAGCTTATTCACGAACTGAAAACTTCTGATATTAATGCTGATGTAATTGACACACAGATAAACGATATTGAAGATAATACGCTAATAGTGTGTCCTGGCGAAAGAATATCTGGATCTGTGGAGCAGACCATAGAAGACTACCATGAACAATCCAGTAGCGCTGATACAACCTTAAATTCCATGAAACCTTCCGATGTGCTTGATATTAAACATTATGATGCAGAAAATATTGATTCAAGCGTCTCTACAGTAGTAGATACAGTAGTTGAAATTGAAGTGCCCAAACAATGGATTGATATTCATCTTACCAGTGTGCTTGAGCTTATTGGTGAGATAAGTGCCCAGGAGCATAAAGGTATTCTGACATTCTAAAAGTAGGGTTGACGGAAATTTTTCATGAACATACTTTTGTAGGATATTATAATGAACAATTAGCATTGATACAACATCAAACCAATCTTCTTTTAGTAAATTATGTAGACATAAGGTAGATAATGAAATGCTTAAACCAGTCAACAATTCTTTTATCAAACGATCTTAAAAGGGGTTTCAAACTTTGGGCTAATTGAAATGACACCGGTGTGTGTGAAAGAATGTGTGATTATTATGTTGGATACTCAGGATGGCTTGTACGATGAGGAACGTATGGCAGGGAAGGATGAAATGGCACAAGAAGTTATGGAATTGCTGATAGAAAAGAGTGCAATGCTACTTGAATATTTTTCCATTCGTATTGATTCTAATGGTAGTTTTGTCTATAATCTCATTTTAGGATATTTAACCGGTTTACCTGTTCTATTGACCGATTATATACCTAATATGGTTAAACTACCTGAGTTCATTTTACGTCTAGCCACACATGTAAATTTACAATCTTAATTATAGGTGAATTGGCAAGAGGAAAAACCATGCTTTGAAGCTGTCAGTACGGAATTATCAATTTTCTATCAATTCCAGAATATACCCCAACTCGATCTGGTACGATATGAATATGAGGTAAATCATATGTTGTTTCCAGCGTTACGAAATGTGATTGGATTGGGTAAGTGGGTAGAGGATGGTGTGGTACGGAATTTGGCTAGTTTACATGATTTGTACAAGATATTTGAACGATGCTGATTATGGTTAATAGATTTTATTTTTATTTTGCAATTGTATCTGAATTCGAAACGTTCAAATGATCTGAACATAGAAGTGTAAATTGATTTGAAAACATAAAAAGATTCAGTTTTATTACCATTGTTTAAATACTTGAGTTTTGAGAAGATAATCAAACACGGACTTATTCCATTCTTCACGATCGGGAGATTGGTCAAATCTATCATAAATAGCTTCTAAATCACGTTCGTTCATCTACAAACAATTAAAACTATAATAATACCTTTTTATGATTTTTCCTCAATTCCACCATAATCTTTGTAGTTTCATTTTCAAGTACTAAACCATCTGCACGAGATTTTTGTATAAAAGCTGGGAATCGATCATGGAATAAGCATAATGCCCAAGTTTCATTGAAGAACCTATAATAAAATAAATGATAAATTAAAAGTTTACGGAATAAAGTCTGGAATGACACCTTCATCAAATCTAGCAATCAATCTGTTAAAGTATTTTTCATGTCTTGAATATAAACATTCTAGATTGGACATTGGAATATCCCGTGGACCAATATATTCAAATGCTTGGATATATCCTCGTTGATCAACATGAATACAACTATATTCCATATTTGGAACAGTTATTTCCAAGTTTCGTGACTAAGTGTGAGAATACATAACGAACCAATGGATCAGGTTTGAAATTGGGTAGTTTTGGCATGTCAAAGCTAAAGTATTTGAGCCCACCAGGTAAATTGGCTCTTCGTTTTAATGAATCTCTATATGTATATTTCCTTTTTTCTTCTGTTAAACTTAATGGATGAACGTTTGGATCAAAGAAATGCATCATGACCCATGCCAATCGATTTCCAATTTCTTTGGAGCTGTACATACTTGGTAGCCAATCGGTTTTTTCTGCTGTTGCATATTTGGTTGCTGTTCCAGCTCCAAATCTAATATTTTTGTTAGCGTTCAAGATGATTACATAAATGGATCCGTTGTTCGGAAATCTTTGTCGATGACTAATGCACCATCATAGACTAAGCATGCATCATTGATTGTTTTGAATGAATTGATATGGATCGATTTCTGGTCAGCATATAGAAAAATATCAACATTGGATACAAAAACCTTTCGGGAATTTTTATCCTAATCATCGTTAGATTTTTAAAATTTACCAGAAATGAAATTGCAGTTATATAACCATCATTAGTTTGATATGAATCAAATGTATAGTTTTGATGTACAGGTATTCCATGTAATTTTAACTTTTCCTGAACAAGTTCATTCACTGCTTCTTTGGGAAAAGCACTTGATCCTTTACTAGTAGTTGGGTCTACAAAATAGATACGTGCTGGGGGAATTTGATTCATTATACAATCTAACGCATTTAAAGGTTAACTAACTTACATTCAATCGCCATATATGCCTGTAAACTTCGACCATATCTAGACCGTTAGTGAATATATAATCCTATACATCACAATTTTTCCTTGACTAGCTTTATTGAATTCAATATAACTCATGAAGTCTGGCAATTCTTGATTATTAACTGCAAAAACTCCATCAACCGCTCCAAACCCTGGTTCCAAGATATCCGAGTAGTATTGCAACCCAGGACAAAGAACCAAATAATCATATCTATTAAAAATAAGAATCAGGTATGAAATCACTTTATCGTTGACTCAGATGAGATTGTAACCTTTTTATGTTCTCGATGTAATTCAACAGTGGAATCGGTGATTATCCTGGCGTAATAATCAATTGCATGTTGCTTTAAACTGCAAAAATTAGATTTGACAAAGAATGCATTTACGATAGTGACGTGTAGGAACGATTATCTACTAACCAACCATCCACAACATCAGGTATACCATCATTTGATATCAGCGTCAAGTTGGAAAATTGTATATGAGACATCTGCCGATTAGTTTGGTAAATGTTCGATTACGTAAATGAGGGTTTCTAAAAATGATATACCCGTGTCTGATCCACCCACTACCACTATTCTCGTGTCCACCACCATCTATAGAATCAAACACCAGTTGACTTACTCTTGGTTCATACAACGATTGCATTGAGAACATTTGCAGGTTTCCGAGGATGTTTGGTGGTACTGGAATATCATCTCGCAAGTTATTTGGGTATTCAATCCTGTGAATTGTTAAGGCACAACAATTTACATTCGTCTAGGTTTGACTGGAATAAATTCTCGAATTGTCAATCTTTTAGTTGCTAAATCTTCCACAAGTTGATTCTTGGGATAAAGGATACAATTCAATTTCAGCATCCTCATGATTTCGAAGCAGATATATCTTGTTTGGCATTCAAACAATGGATTGATCAAAAGATACTTTGCGATTGAATAATTGCCTTCAATAGGTTTCCAATTCACGTTGAAGAAACTGGCGACATCGTATTGGTCGAGTAGTGCTTCTGCAGTTCTTTCGTTGCAATAGCTTAAGACTACAGCTCCAATTACTTGGCCAGCTGCTAATGCCACATATGTTAAACTCTTTTCTTCACTCTCAGGATCAGGTGTAAATTGTGATGTAACAAGTTGGCGGAACTCTTTCATACCCTTGATAGATACCGCAAGATTTAGAATGCTGTTCAAATGCTGAGGCGTAGCTAGCTTAACTTCCACAGGCTCCTTTAAAGTAAATCGGTTTGTCAAATATAAACGATCCCTAGAATAAAAAAGAGGTAAAGCTTTACTCTATTTCAGGTGAAACGCTAGGAATTGGAGAGCAATATCGCATCAGTGAAGTTTCGGGGGTTCCAGGTGCTAAAGTAAGTGCACAATATTCTAAATCAGGCCAAATTTGAAAACCAAATTGAATTAATTGTGATGCATAAGCAGAATATTTGGTTTCGACACACATTAAAGTCACTATAAACACATTGCTTTGCGATAATTTTTCTTCAGATGGTTCTTCAATTTCTGGCACTATGTCATCTTCAATACTATCCTCTGGAGTTATATCTGGTTGTGTCTCTGGCTCAGCAACATTTTCTTTGGAGGTTACATGATTTGATTTGCTGATGTTAATAGAATTGTCAAATAAGATTGATAATTGTTTCCCATTAACTTGAGTGCTGGTCTGTGGAACTAAACATATAAGCATATTCATTTTACTTTTGATTAGTTGATGAAAAGGTTGCAATCTATAAGATTCTCTGAGCTTTTCCTGGTCAACGTCACGACTTATACTCATGAATGCTACCACCTGTCCATCTACCTAAAACAACTGAGCTGATAGGTTAATTACTTCTGCTACCAAAGACTTGACTGTTGGGCTTTCTGTTTCCAACAAACTGGAAACATACTGATCTTCATGACCATTATCAAGTAACTGTTTAAAGTTTAAAAAAAGATCTGATACATACATGATTTCGTTTAAGAATAGGAACTAAATCATCGCAATCTTCAACTCTAGCCAATCGAACGTCAAAAGAAGGGCAAAACTCTTTACGATGGCATGCATGAAGTGAAAATGGATACGTACATTGAGTACTTGCAATACACTCTGTAAAAAAATTGCTTGAAATCTTTGTTTTCTTCAATCTACATCGACTTAGTTTCGTCTTTTCGTCCAATGGTAATATCGGCCTGTTAGAAGATAACGGAGGGAATAAAATCAATGAATCTGGCAGAAAGTATGCAATCATTTGCAGCGATGGTAGCATATCGAAAATAATACTGAATGCTTTTTCAAAGATAGAAATTGCCGAATCTTGATCCGAACAAAAGAAATTCAAAAATGCCATGTTATTAATCTATAGGTTTAAACTTAGGTTTCATATACCTTAGCATTGGGACATTTATAATTTTGCTTTATCCAAGTATCCCAATCACTAGTTGGTAAATAGAATTGCGTGTCTGGCAATTCTCCTAGAGGATCTCGCACAGTCACAAGTGGTAAATGCTCCGGTGGGTTCATTGATAGAGCTAAAAATCCATTGATTTCATCGTTATTATTTAGAGATACGAGTGAGAGTGGGCATGTATCACTATAATCGATTAGGAATGGTTAACTCGTTACATCAAGTAATTCAAACTAAAACCATCTCCGTAACGTCTTTTTAAAGCTCTTTCCATATCATCTCTTCCAAATCCTCCTTTGATTAATTGTTTAATTCCCGGAATATCTTTCACATCTGCTCTTCTAAAATTCATTTTAAAGTGAACGTGAATGATGTCACAAACTTCATACGTTTGTGAACAATAGGCATCGCAGAATTGCCTTTTCATCTGTCGATATTGTACAAAAATCATCAAGTACATTTCAAATGCTTTGTGCGTATTATGTAAATGAAATATATAGGTAGTTATAAATAGTGTACTGAATTATCCATACAACTGATAAAAGACAAGTTCATTCTTATAACGCTTAATGCTCAAGGAAAGAAAGTTAAGAAAGGTTTCGAAGAATGTATACCCACGAATAAGACATATTGATGTTTTGTGAGGTTAAATATTAACCTAATAACTTTAGATTTTCACTAGATTACTGTCTCTTCTTTTAAAATCGTAAAAATGATTGTATATCCTAACCCTTGGATAGTGCAGCCAATAGATTCTAGTTGATGTACGAATTTGGCTAGAACAGTCGAAAACGCGGTTTCGACAATTTATATGGATGCAAAAATCTAAATTCTTCTTGTATTAGCTTGAGAGCAATAAGGCCTGATCTGTTGAAATGTTTGACTTGGTGAGTGACTTACCAATTATGACAGTTTACCACCTTGAAATTAATTAAATATTATACGCAAAAAAAAACATCTAATATGAATCATATTTAAGATCATCATGTGGGTTTTTACCCCTAATATTGCATTTGCTTATCTTGCTTATGCTGCTTTGTTGGTTAAAATCCAATACTCAGTTGCTCTTTGAATCAAATTACCTGATATAGCCTATGCCTAACATTTTTAACGTATAATTAATCCCAAAAATTTCTCTTTCGGATTGTACATTGCAATATCTTGGATATTTTGTGTGTAACAAACAAGTGGCGGAATCCACGTCCAAACCTAAACCCAACAAATTTCCACATTTAGAATGGAAAACCCAAGAATCATTCCCGAGGACAAAGATACACCTGTCGTACAAGCACCGGAAAATCGATATTTCTGGAATGGAAACTTTAATATCTATTTCTTGCTTATGACCATACTTTGTTTATGGTTTACTATTGGAAGAGGAATTCCCTTCATGATAAATGCAGAGAACTATGGGAGCCCTAAAATTGACTGGGTAGTGGGATTCCATCTAGTGAATGCGTTTGTCACCGTCTGGATAATGATCTGGAACCTATTTCATACACCATCTCATGGTCCAAACTATCGTATGATCCACAAAATCTTGGGTAGATGCAGTATGGTGACTGGTATTATCAGTACCTTATTTGGAGTCATCGTTGTTTGGTTTACGCAGGAATTAGGCAACCCTGTAGATAAAGAAAGGATCGGATTTTCAATTGGGATCACTATAGGTGGGGTCTTACAAGTCGGTGCGCAAATAAGGGGATTTATTGCAATTCGAAATGGAGACGTTAAAAGTCATCAATCTTTCATGACTGGTGCTTTTTTTGGAGGCTGTTGTATTCCAGCAATTATTCGTTTACCTCAAATGTTTGGATTTAAACTGGACGCTTGGCCAACGTTTTGCTGGCTTTTTGGTCTGATCTTTGGTTATTTGTCCTTGTCTGCGATGCGTGCCAAAAGAATTTATTAAAGAAGACGCTCTTAGAAATTAAAATAAATTCTGGAGGATAGCCTCATACATAAGCCATAACACTGTGAAGTCAACTTGTCCAATGTATGTTTGTAAAAAATATCATGAGCATCATTCTATTCCCAGTAGTATCGGTGCCAATAAGGCCTTTATTTGACCCTTACTTGATTCTTCATTGATCATTTTTAATTAAGAATAAGTCTTATTTTCGCACGTTAAACTACTCCATATTATCTGAACAACAGATGTTCACCAAATTTGTTAATGTTTAATAGTAACTCTATATTATAAATTACCCTGGCTTATGGACGTAATAGAATATTTATTTTTGGGATCTTTGTCTTGAGAATAGTAGATAGAACGAGAATCCGTATATACACAACCAAAAGTAAGCGTCACAAACTATGCTAATAATGAATTGTGAACCTGAGTCTTTTATAACTTCCACACCTACAATCAAGCCGAAGAAATATAGCCCGAGACAACCATATAAAATGAATGTAAAATAGTAAATTGCAAAATTCATATATGAGACTTGCATTTTGTCTTTGTTTCTTACTGGATGACTTTTAGCGGAATTGATTTCATTTCCAACCGATGCGGATTGTTCCGCAGTAACTTTTGATTGAACGCTATCTGCTAAAGTTCTATTCTTTATCATATTGAACACTAAACGGCGGCCAGCGGAAAACACAATTGGTGCGGAAATAAACCAACAAGCGAATGCAATAGAGCAGTAGAAGGCCCTTCGATAGTGCATATAATCTTCCATCCCAGAGGTGACGCCCTTAGTAGCCCAGATTGATGCTAAGATAATATAGACAATCAGAATAACTAGTCTTAGTACTCGAATCAGTTTTGCCAAATCTATTTTTTTCCCTCTGATATCGATGGGTTGATACAACAGCATGCTAGTTGAAATTTGAACATAGCAGTCAATAAATGTGGCAGCAGCAAGCGACCCGAGCATGAATAGAACCAATTCCATGAAAATACTTGTTCGCACGTATTGCTCCATTCTCTCGTTGGACCAGGTGGTTTTTGAGTCCCCATGATAGATATATACTATATTGACATAGAATATCGTACGAAACAGTCCATGTAGCATTGATATCATACAAAATGTGTCCATTTGGTTCCAGTTCTTCAAAAGACTTCGTTTGTTTCTAAGATTCATGAAAAGCTTTTGAATAACCAAACCGCCATACGTCAAAACGATTAGCAAGCAGAGTCCCAACATCACGTAATCCTTGATCAAAAACTGTTGTCTATTTGAGCATCCAACATAAGTGATATGGAAATCACATATATCAAAGAGGAATGATTTACTACTCATTGTTGAATTTGATAAAAACTCAAACGCGTTATTTCGATGTCAGACGTGGAATGTAAAAGTACAAACCATATCTCTTATCGCTTCTTCTAGCAAATTATTGGAAATTGCTAGGTGAGACTATTGATTGTTATTGAACACTAATCTGTTTGTGATAAAGATATAAGCCTTTAAAAGGTTCCATTTAATAAGACTTGTAAATGTCCAAAGTTTTTTCAATACTACTTTAGTGGAAATTTCAAGTTTATTCAAAACTTAATTGTTAAGATCTTTTCCCTGAGAATAGTAGATAAAACGAAAATCCGTAAATACACAACCAAAAGTAAACATCACAAAGTATGCTGATAATGAATTGTGAACTTGGGTCTTTTATAA
>MU621274.1:0-14316 GCA_025399215.1 Globomyces pollinis-pini | reverse complement strand
AAAAGCTTTTGAATAACCAAACCGCCATACGTCAAAACGATTAGCAAGCAGAGTCCCAACATCACGTAATCCTTGATCAAAAACTGTTGTCTATTTGAGCATCCAACATAAGTGATATGGAAATCACATATATCAAAGAGGAATGATTTACTACTCATTGTTGAATTTGATAAAAACTCAAACGCGTTTTTTCGACGTCAGACGTGGTATGTTAAAGTACAAACCACATCACTTGCCTGGTTATACTAGCAAAACAATTGAAATTAGTAGGTGAATGTTATTGAACCCTAATCTAAATGTATCAATCAACATTGAATCTGATAGGACCTCAAGCGCGTTTTCGCCTGCGTCACACGATGAATTTCTGTAAAGTGTGACTCAACAAGAGACTGAAAATGAAAAATCGTTTAGTGAAAAGTGAAAGTTTCAAAATTCAATCTTCATATCTCAATTGAATTGAGATGATTCACATCCAAACTTTTAATTCATATTTTTCGCTTCTTAGGAGTTGAAGTATTCAATCAAAAAAATCTAATTTATTGGAAGGACTAACTTCTTGGACGGTGTATAAATCGGTTTAATGTGATCATGATCAAGATCTTCAGGGAACATTTGCAAAGCCAGTTTGGCGTAATGTTGCCACTCATGAGAGATACTGATTGGTGGATGATTTGGTCCCAGAATGGCAGACAATCCCCGTAAAATAATACAAGTTCTTACAGCCATGAACATGTTCTCGGGGATTCGTTTGGTACGATCTCTTTTATCCATCATTTCCATGTATGCTTGCAGTCCCAACCCTGATATTAAACAAATATGAATTACCATCAGTCACACCTAAATCATCTCGATCGTAAGCAATTACACAAGTTTTATAAATGACAAGTGGATCATTTTTCTCTGTTTCGAAACCCATTGAAATGGCAAATTTGACGATTTCATCCATTGCATCTGGGCCTTTATTCAACAGCATCATCATCTTAGCAGAGTCTCGTCGTTCCTTTTGTGTGAAAGTCTTGACTTGCCCATAATCGATTAATCCTAGCTTTCCATCCGGTGTAACCAAAATGTTTCCAGCTATTGTTTAAAAATTCAAGTTTAGACATACGATGTGGATCACCATTTAGTAGACCATCGATCAACAATTGCTTTCCGTGTACTTGAAGTAAATCATTATATAGTTTATTGATGTCCAATAATTTTTTGGGGACTGTTAATGGAAACAAAATTCGTCCAAATGTAAAATTGTAAGTCTGTATTATATATCGATGCAATGCACTGAACGATTTCATCAATAAATACCTGAGTTGAAAAGTAAATGATGGAGCTAGAGATTGTCTTTGAAGTTCTTCAAATGAAATTCCTAGCCTTTTCGCAGTTAATTCTCCATTTTTCACAGCAACATCAATTAATTTTTCACCAGGAATATAATCCATTACCAAAACAGTTCGGTTGAAGAGTCCATCTACCGGTAATGGAATTTTAACATTTGGAAAAAAGTTTGTGATATTATGATGAACTTTTTCGAGTGCCCATGCTTCCCGTTCAAAATCAAATTCCAGTAATATCTGGCGCTCTAATTCATCCAACACAAGTGCTTGCTCAGGTTGTGCCATTTTCACAAACTTAGGATTAGTCAAATATGTCTTACAGCCGACACGGTTCCAATGTCCGTTTGAAATAGTTCAAACGCTCCAGGATGTTGAATTTTCACAACTACATCTCTTCCATCGATCATTTTAGCTCTATGAACTTGTCCAACCGATGCAGCAGCAATTGGTTTATCATCAAAGTAAGAGAATAAATCATCTATTGGCCTTCCAAGCTGATTTTCAACATTTTCTCTGGCTTCCTTTCCACTTATCCCCGGTACACCATCCAGTAACACTTTAAATGCATCTTGATAAATTTTTGGTGCAATATCAGGTCGTGTAGCTAAAACCTACAACATGGTTACTTTAAAAACCCATACCTGTCCAACTTTTATATAGATACCCTTTAATTCCAGTATAGCATCCAATACTTTTGGTGCATACTTAAGGTGCAAATCTTCCCACACGTTTGGGTTAAGTTCTTCCTGCTTTGTCCATTGAACCTATAGATAAACAAGTGATTATATATACGTATCGATAATGCCTATAAAATCAATACAATGCAACAATTACATGTAAATTGGCATAATCTTTCTCCAAAAAGTCAACGGTCTAAATGGTTGTTCTTTATCCTTCAAATATAGATACACACCGGAAGTGGACCCTAATACAATACCAGACCGGAGCAACAGGCGGGACATTTTAATATAGTAAATCGCTTCGAAATAATTTTTTTCAGGTCTCTCGAATGGCGCTTAAAACCGTGGATTTGATTGGTGAAAAGATGACCGTCAAGGTTCTGAATTCATCAAATACCATGGTATCGTATATTGAAAATTGAATTGGTTAAGTTTATAATACAGTGAGAGAGTTTATGGAACTAATTTCAGTTTACTGCTTCAGTGGTTAACTTCAATCCATTTCATAAAATGCATCTTAAATCATCGTTCAATGGAAACTATCAAAATATTGTAGCAAAATAATTATCACTTTTCGCGTAATGTCAGATTCATTTCTATTTAAATTATGTGACTTTCATATATCATACCTAGGATGTACAAACAAAGAGCAATATCTCATAAAAGATTATGTCATGCTAGGATTGAGCATATTAACACATGTAACTTATGGATTGATGGTGTTACAGAAATTGTATTTGAATCTTAAAGATGGAAAACTAAAAATCAAAAACTGGAAAGATATGGATAGTGTCTGCTTGTTTAGCAGCATGCATGGATTAGTTCGGATGATATTCTATATCAATGTCATATCAGTCTTTCACATCGATATTTCTAACTGGACCAACACCGATATAATTCAATACGTACAAAAAAGTATCTATTTGGAACTTATTTCATTGGTATTTGGTTCAATAGCTGGTTCCTTTGCAATGGTTAGTTTTGTCACCCTTTCAACAAAAATGAAATTATTCGAGCCAATCATTATCAAAGGAAAGAAATTTGATGTTGCAAAGCTCATTAGAATAATACGAGCTGTAACTGTATTATCATACATTGTATTGGCTACATTGTGGGCGTTTAAAGGCACGAATTCAGACATTTCACAATATCTATACTTTCGTCGTCTCTTTTACACTGCACTCACTTTCAGTTGTTGGTTTATATCTGCCCCAGTCGTGTATTTTTCTCTTTATCGTTTAATTCAAAATATACGCAATGCAAATACAAAACCTAGTTGTGAAACCAAACACGAATCACAGTTGGAAGGTACCAAACAGGCCGTCAATGACATTATTTCTAGACAACTATGGCATTTGCGATATCTAATGAATTATGGGACGTTCTATTTCTATATTTGTCTTGGATTCTATTTTATGGGATTGTTAACTGGTGTCTACCTGGAGAAAAGCCAGTCCATTCAATTTGCTATAAGTATCATTGGGGACGCCTACTTTTGGATTGTAATTTACAGTATGTCCTGTTATTTAGGATTATATGGTAGTAGAAAATGAATAAAAAATACGAATAATTATTAGTTTTTATGGTTTATGATCAGATTTATTAGATTTCCTAATGGCTGTAAGCATAGTTCCACGCAGCAATAAGACCACGTAGAGTTTCTTCACTGGCAGCTACAATTTGACTGGCAGGTAAGGCGAAACCATTGGTTCCAAACCCATTCTGAGGTCGTAATTCAAGAACAAAAGAATATTTAATTTTAAGTTTGTCATAAGCATAGTCAGTTGTAGTTCCAGTAGCTTGGTAGATAGTATCGCATGATGGTCCATTCTTGAAACTTAGATTGTTAATACCTTTTAGTGCTGCAACACCTAATCGTGTAGCTTCTGCTAAATCTTGGTAATCTGGAATCTTGGCACCGCATTTGTAACCCCAAGGGAACATCCACAATTGAGAGTAAGAATGTACATCAACGTAACTGACAACGTTGGTAAGACTTTTCAAATAGTTTGCTAGAGCAGTTGCTTCAGCAGTGCTTAGCGCGGCGGATCCATAAAAGGTGTCAGAACAAGGACTGCTGCTAGCACCAGCAGTATTTCCCCAATCGGCATCAAAATTACGATTAGGATCAGTGCCAATGCAAGAACTGGACTTGCTAGGTTCTCGATTCTTTCTCCACATACGTTCTTTCGATCTAGTGTATGCATATCCATCAGGGTTCAAGTTTGGGACAATATGAAATGTGAATTTCTCACGCATACTGAGTGCTTCAGGTTCACTTCCTAATAAGAAGTTTGCAATATAAGTGGCAGCAGCAGGTGTGATCCATTCGCGAGCATGAATCCCACCATTCAAGAAGATTTGTTTGGTACCCGTTCCAAACTTTACCCCTCGAATCATACGACCTTCAAACGTTTTACCCAATTGAATCTCTTGCACACCAGGTTTTGATAATAAGAAATTCATATATGTATCAGCTTCTTGGTAAGCCGTAAAGAGAGTATCCGCCTGTTCATCAATTGATAGGCCTTTAGACAGTTCTTGATTAGCAATTGTGGTCTCAGTTTCTTCATCAACAACTGCTTGTAAATCTTCTATATAAATGGAGGTTTTCAAGTTTGACAAAGCAGACATTACCAATTTATCAACTTTTGAAGGTACGTGTAAATGAACAGGGCCAATTGTTAAGTCAGTCCAAGGATCAAGATGAAGAGATTCGTCCTGCTATTATTTTAATTCCTTTTTACCTGAATCAGACCAGCAACCAATTGTTTTTCAGCTTCTGTGGTGATGTCCAACTGGTAAACACGATCACCTTTATAGATCCCACTACTAGGAGCTCCCAGAGCACATCCAATTAATGCAGCTAAAAACCCGGATTTCATTATCATTTTAATTTTAATATGGTGTTAAGATGTAGTTTATATGTCTTCACAACACAGACCAGCATGAGACACCAATGTGAATTATCGCATGCACGTCGCCTATACAAACTGTTAAACTGAAACGCCATTTGCCGAAATTCTATTCTGTCCATGAGGATTTGAATGAAACATATGGTGTACATTGACATTTGTGGGCTAATACTTAACAGTTTTCTTTTGACGATTACCTAGATTGGAACATTAAATCTAAATTCGATAGTTAAGTTACTGATCTGTATTTAATATTTCATTCCTGATTTGGTTTTTTAAAAGTTATGAACAGAAGACATGTGTTTCGAACAAGGCTATGGTTGTTTAGCATCGAGCAATAATAAGCAATCTTAGTTTGCAGACTTACATTGAACTATCTACTTATCAAATCGGATCGTATGGTGAAGGTATCTGATGTATCACAGTACATTGATCAGTTCACATTCTCATCTACTATTTCTGAACGCATTGAATTGAATCATATACAACTGAAGGTTGACTCGGATCCAAACGTTTACTCGCAAGTGACATCAACTAACGTTTATTTGTATGTATATACTTCATTTTGCTTTTAAAGCACATTCAAAACAACAACAGAACTAAGAACGTTTGACTGCACTGGCCTTGATCAAAATAAAGGAAAGATAAAATCCAATTAATGATACAGCACAAACAAACAGAAAGACAGGTATAAATATCCCTAATTCGTAATCTAGAAATGCGCTCTGTAGCATGTGATTACTTGGTAGAAATGGCTATGGTTAGTTTGTGGTGAATACTGTGATGAATAACCAAATGAAATAGTAAATGAAAAACGTAACAGAGAGTGTCCAGATTAGAAATCCTAGTGATTTATCTGACATTGACTGTGGTTAGGATAGATTGCTTGTACCATATTGGGGATTGTATTCGCAACGTTGAAATCTTCAAACTAAGAAAATGAAATTCAACACAAACCGACCAATCTTCAACTAAAACGAACTTGAGGTTTATTAAAACAAAAAAACAAATCATAAAATTCAGTCAAACTTGACCCTGGTAGAACCTGCCAATGAATCAGATGTGAATGTAGACTGGCTGGTTCCATCACCCACATATCCAATCTTTCGGTAATTCGAAAACTTTCCACTTGATTCTGTCACATGGATATCTTTACCGTGTAGTTTTAATGACGAAGTAACTGAATGGATATCAAACTTTCCTTTATAATCATCCTAAACGATAAAAACAAATTGTGTTTACGATTTTAACATGTACGCTTCCAGCAGACGAATATACTTTTGTTTCTGTAGTAACATCTGTTAAAGGCTTTAAAGATAGGTTCACACTTCCAGCTCGAGAATCAACATCAGTTTGAAGATAATGTTTTACGCTACCAGAGACTGATCCAGCAGAAGATTTTGCTTTCACTAGTCGTTGTAGTTTCGATGAGTTGATGAACTTGACGTCTAATTGAATAGAACCTGCTCTAGAGTCAATATCAATCAAATCGGTCAGAGTGATATCGTCAGTTTTAACAGATCCAGCTTTAGAAATTATTTTGATTGTGTCACTAGATATATCCTGTTATTAGTGTTGTTGTGATTACTTTGATATCCACTGACCCAGCAGCTGTATGGATGTCCATTTGAGAAGTTGATACATCCTAATTACATTAAAATCACATAGAGCATACGAATATTCCAACACTACCAGCCCTAGTATTTACTTGAAAATCACTGATTTTCATTGGATTTGATTTATCTCCAAACCAACGCAATCGACCAACTTCAGCATCCATTTTAAAATCATTAAAAGTCACTGAAGTAGGTAAATGGATAAAAATCCAAACTTCTACTGGGTTTGAAAATCGAAATGGGTTGGTTGTTTTTGTGTAAATGGATAACTGATTTGGGACATTCTCAGTTATTCCATAGTTGAGATATTCTAAGCAGTTTGGATCATTTGATCGAACTTGAAATTCAATAAAAATATCAGAAATTGAAGTGTTGAATGATACATTTGGGTTGCAAGACTAAGAGTTAGTTTGAAAGAAGTTTACAGCAAACCCAACGCATTGAACATCCAGAAGACCGTAAGGTGATTGTTGGGGAGAGACTGAATAATTTGAAGAGGATACAATGGGCAAGAAAGAATCCGAGAGAGGAACGTAGGGTAAAGACAGGACAATTATGGCAGTTAAGACAGCAACAGACACAATACAGAAGATTCGGGAACATGAACAGCATTGTTTTTTTGGTACAGCGTAAACTGGTGTGTAGTAGAGTAATGGAGTTGTTTCTGTCATTGAAAAATGTCAAACTGGAAAAGTCAACCACCAAACAGATGACAGAGTGCACAAATTCCCTCTTTCATGCAGATCAAATTCCAGTCATGAATACAGATCTTTTATGGTCATTACTACATACTAAATTATGAAAATAACATAAACATCAATCTAACCTGTATAATCATATCTACGAATGAATAAGATGGATCATATTCTCCATTTTTAGTTGAATTTAGTTCAACGATTGGTTTTAATGGTGTGACAATTTCTTAAGATTCAATTGTGCACCAGCCACATACATACGTCATAAGAAAAGTTAATTGTTTCCCTTATTTAAAATGTGGAAAGGATTGCTGGCTATTGGTTCGTTCATTGCTTCCACCAACACAATATCTGTTCCTTCTCAACAAATCCCTGCAACTATCAGTAGAAAGTTTGCGGAAAATATTCCTCTGGTTCCTCAGGATGGTAAAATATTGCTTGGTTCGTGGTTGGATACTACCCCTGGACGAGACTCTCCTGCATCTTTCAATGAACGATTGGGTTTTTATGGTTCCTTTTTTCAATTTGCTCAGAATATTCCTTTGGATTTTAACAACCCTCCTCCTGTTCAACTGATTGATCAAACTAACACTAATGCAATTATGTATCTGACGGTATACCCGATTACTTTGGAATCAGTTACTCCAAAAGCAATCAGTGATTTTGTAAAGCAAATTGCTGGATTTACCAAAAATGGCAGGGCAATATTTATTCGTTTAGCACCTGAAATGAATGGTATTATTTGTAGTTATGCTCATGCTAGGTTCGTGGTTTAGATTTGGACAGAAACCTACTGCTTTTGTCAATATGTGGATTAATGTAGTCAGAGCGATTAGAGCAAACCCTTTATGTACTGGAAGAGTTGCATTTATTTGGGCTCCAAATATTGGGTTTGGATATCCATTCAAAGGGGGTGCATATTCTTTTAATTCTACAACTGGTCCAGATTTTACATTGCTAGACACCAATAATAATGGCGAATACGATAGTAAAGACGATCCTTACAAAGCTTTTTATCCAGGAGATGAATATGTTGACTGGTAAAATTTCCTTCATCTTATTTTAGGGTTGGTTTATCCACATATTGGTTTGGTCCAAACTTCCCCTTTGACAAAAACTTGTTACCTAATTCTACTGTATTTTCAGATTTATTAACAGGTGTTAATGATGACGCTAAAATCAACTTTTATGATTTGTATTCTACAAAACGTAACAAGCCATTTTTTATTCCTGAATCTGGTGCAGCTTTTCATCAATACTTTTTGCGAAATCCAACTGCATCCCTCGATCCTGGACCAGGTGAACTGGGTATGTTTTATAATCATTGACTATTTAGCTATTAAGCAAGCATTTTGGAGACAGTATATTACTAATCCTGATATAATCAAAGAATTCCCTAATTTAAAGGCAATCTGTATGTTTGAATACACAAAAGAAGAAGAGTTGACGATGCGCGATTTTGAAATAACGAAGCCTGGAACACCCATTTTGGAATCGTTTAAGAAAGATTTGCAGAAAGTCGAAGGGAATTTTGCTTTTGCTACCAAAAACACAGATTCGACCCCTAAAGCACCTCCTGGCCAGTCCAATGGCCTGTCATCGCCTCTTGGTGTTATGGCTTATTTTCTAGTTATTTTGGTTAATATACTGTTTTAAATCAACTCTTATTTGAAATATAAATAGGGTTGGCTCGAATATTAGTATTCGATGTCAAAATCGAATCTAATCTAATCTAATATTAGTATTCGATTCGATTTTTCGAATAGTTTCGAATCGAATCTAATATTCGAAAAATCGAATCGAATACCTAACGTTAGGGTTTCATTCCTCACAAAATGATTCGTAAAAATTTGTTTATCTTGTTTCTTTCTATATCTGATGTTTTCTGATTATGAGACCTTCATTGAATTGATGCACAGTCTAATCGGATATGCAAATTCAACTTCAAACGGTATCGCATTCCCAAATGCGACTTTAGAATCACTGGCTATCCGAAACTAAGTCAAATTGCGAGGATGATATTGGCAATTCCCGCTACATCGGCAGCATCTGAGAGAGTCTTTTCGCGCGCTCGCCTAGCTATGCCATGGAATAGGAGTCGTTTGTCCCCACCAACACTACAAGCAATTATGTGTCTACGAGACTGGCTTAAATTAGAAAGTGATGAGTGGGATTGTGAAGATTCAGAATAAACGATTTAAATAGTCCCTCAATCTAAAAATTCAACTACAGTTGTTTAATTTGAACTTAGAATTAGCGGTTTTAAGTTAAAACACAATAAAATTTAGAAACGTTTCATAAGAATAATTATTCTTTCTAATATTCGACTAATTAGATCTAATATTCGATCAATTTATTCTAATATTCGACTAATTAGATCTAATATTCGATCAATTTATTCTAATATTCGACTAATTAGATTTAATATTCGATCAATTTATTCTAATATTCGACTAATTAGATTTAATATTCGATCAATTTATTCTAATATTCGACTAATTAGATTTAATATTCGATCAATTTATTCTAATATTCGACTAATTAGATCTAATATTCGATCAATTTATTCTAATATTCGATTCGAAACTTTTAGAATTAGATTAGTATTCGACAACCTCGATTTTAAAATCGAATCGAATCTAATACTAATATTAGTAATAGAATTAGATTCGACACCTCAACTGAATCGAATGTAATATTAGTATTCGATTGTCGAATATTCGATTCGATCCAACCCTAAATATAAATAAAATATCAAATATCCTGTTCTGTTCAACATTAATAGGATAGAATCAAATTACAAGAGAATGGCTATGCCATTAGAGATATGGGCTAGCCAATCTCTAATGGCATGCCACACTTTTAGGTTAATGTGGATAACATTCCTATTGAGTTAGTTTGGAATATGTTGAGGATGCGTTTGAAGGCACTATGGCCAAGAGCTGAAACTAAGGAGGAAATCTCAAAGCTAATGCAACAATTGTACTTGGAGCTTACCGATGAAGACCGAAAGAAAGGTTTGGGCACTTTTAAAGATAAACTATGCGCAGTTATAAAAAGTGGTGGTCATACTATACTTGGTTGGAAGACTAAGAAAAAACCACGAACAAGTGGAGGTAATGAATCACTATCAGATGGTTCTGAATATATTGATTAAATTAATCTAATGTTTCAACATCAAGTATTTTTACTTTTAACATCAAGTATTTTTAAAGGGGGGTGAACACATATTTTCTCCGTGATAGTATCAAGTCGATTTCTAAAGTTTGGCCTTCACATTCAAAATTAACTTTATATAGGGCTGGGCATGAATCGGAATTCTTTTCAATCCTTATTGACATTACTAAAGATGTTAAATGTTTTGTAATTCTTATTAAGGTGTGGTAAAATAGTACCATACGCGAATGTTTTAAGCCAACTCTGGGACTATCTAGATCCAGACATATGCTACTTCTGAGTGGGATTACAGAGTTTAATTTAACCGAGATTATCTTGATATTTTTCAGCAGTTCTTACACATAGTCAACAACCACGACTATTTTTGGAATGCTCAATTCTTGGACCTTCTGTTGAGATATCCTCTTATAAATTAAAATGAAAACCAAAAAATGCTCTGCATCATTTCTATAGTATCTTATCCAACCTGCTATATGTTTTAGAATTGTCTAACAAACGTTTCTTACAGAATGATTTGAAGATACTTTGAATCATTCTTAAATTGAACAATTGAATGTGTAGAATACGTTGAACTATTCTATTTGGATGGACTGATGTCGGTCAAATACACGTTAATTGTGCCATTCATTACGCTCTTTATAACCAAGTTATAATTCAGCATTCCTATAATGTAGACTAATCTGGAACACATCAACCAATATGCCAACATACTTTGCTGAATCTATTATTAACACCCTAACCCAACATACTTTGCTGAATCTAATATTGAAACCTGCTAACTATTGTAAATCATCAAATATCATAATTATAGTGGTATTGTACTATTACCAATCTTCTAGGAAGAGGGGGAAGATGAAGTCACCTCACTGATATTAGACTTTACTGGTGAATAATATTTACTAATAGATATCCAAAGTTTCCTCAAAGTATTCTGATCAAGTAATCAATATGCTCCTTCAAAAATTTGATAATCAAATTTCAAACTTGACAGTTCTACAAAAAAATATACGAACGGAACAACTTATATATATTAATCAGCTGGTGGAGTTTTCTGGCACAATTTTGATTTTCGGTCGATTGAACATTTCGATCAGAGCAATGACTCAGTTACAAAACGTTATTACAATGATCCCCAGAATTGATCCGAGACCCATTCCACAAGCTCTAGCTTTGCGATAGAGGAAATGTTTAAAACTAGATTAAATGGATGTTTTGACACTATTTCAATGTTTACTGCCTGGATGGCCAGTTATCTAACCCATTTAGTGACTACAGGAAAGTCGGATGTATACCTCAGTAACTCTCTATCGCATTTTAAAAATAATATATCAAGCCCCAAATGTCTAGCGATTGTCACTGAAGTAATGCGATTTGATTTGAGTAAAATGCCAGAAGTGTACCATTTGCTTGGAAAGGTTCATGAATTATTCCCCAGAATGGACTGTAGCGTTTGTCAAAATATATGGAGAATTTGTTCAAATGCGTTTAAATAGTATTGATATAAAGCTATTCGATTTCTAATTTTATAGCATTGAACTGAACGGGGAACAATGTTGAAATTGTTTCGAAAACCAGTTGTTAATTTGGTAGATAATTTTTGTCTGGATAAAAAGTGATGATAACTTGCCATCATTAAAAGCAAAATCCATTTTCTCCGCTTCTGCCATAACTACTCCGGTATGTAAAAGATGGAATTTATATGGTCAGTAAACATAAAGCCAGTGTTTTATGTTAGGAATGTCAATTTTCCAATCATATATACAAATTCTATCATATCTCTAATTCCCTAACAGATACCAACGATAGCGTCGGACGAAAAAATCAAATTGTGATATGCAAATGAACTGCAATTAAACGCATTAATACAAACAGCCGTGAACAACTTGAATACAATACCTATTAAAATCAAGCACATGATTGCTAAGTTCTGTCCAGTAAATAGCCAAGAATTGGGCTTTACTGTAAGATTAAAACCGACATATTAGCTCTAATATATATATATATATATACTTTTACATTAATAATACTAAGTAATTGCCCCAGATAGTAGATGAAATTGATTGCGTGTAATGGGAGTCATTTTGTTACTATAACTTACTATAAACAAAAAAGTTTATAAAAAAACTGCTTGATGCAATTGAGAAAAACACAGCAACTATAAACTGAATCAAATCGCTATATTGTACATAGACCAACATCGTAAATATTCTTGAATGGAACAATGTGTAAAAGACAACGGAACAAAAGAATTGATTTGAACCCGACCAAAGAATCAATACAACGCAACTGTTCAAGTTTATAAAAGTTGACCATATTGTTATAAAATTAATGTATCCCGTCGCAGATGGGTGATTTGCACATTAACGCCATCAAGCTAGTTCAATTTAAAAGGTTAGTGAAATGTTTTAACACCTTTTCACGTAGTCCCAAGAAACCCCCGGTGGTGCTTAATCACTAATGTGTGAATAGGAAAACAATGGCGTTATGATTGAAGCGCTCAGAAAGTATAAGTGTCCCATCAGAGTGTGATTGACCTAATACTGAAGTTTTGCAGTATTGGATGAAAGTCAAACTAGAAAGTGCAAAGTGAATATTGAAATGTCAGAGATGTCGCTAACCCTTCTATTGTTCTGTTAGATGAAAAAAGTGTTATTTTGATGAAAATACTTTCAGCTTTTTGGGGAGATAGCTATGATTAGTTATAAATACAGTATGAATAATTGGGAATAGAGTTGAAATTTCTTACCAGCAATTGATTAATGATTGCATTTCAGAGATAATTCAACTACGCTCTGAAGTCTTCACTTTAAAACCGATCCATATCATCCGTCATCTTTGGTCTACATTACCCTTTTATATTTCCAGGTCTTAGTGGACAATATTCTTCGGTAATGGTATTAACCGATATGGTAAACGTAATGAGATTCGATTCCAAAACCAAAAAAATCCTTTAACAATTCAATCAAATGATAAGTTCTTAATTCTTACAAAACTTGTTTGTCTTCTCTTCAGCCCTTATATCGCATTTTCAAAAATAACAATTTGGGTCTCTTTCCTATTGATTTCTCTATCGCAATATATTTATTGATTTAAGCAAAAAGGAATCAAATTTCTTTCTAGTTCTTTGGGATTTACGTAGGTTTTAAGTTGATATCACTGTTAGTTGACTCTTTTTTTTGGATTGAGTTTTCTTTTTTTTTGAAAACAATAAACCCAAATAATGCTGTAGACACCTTTCACTGTATTGGAATTGAAGATTCACAAAATTTAATCAGTTATGAACTTAATCAAAAACATAGTAGACAACTGCACAAAGAAATTTTGATGGTATATTTTGGAAAGAAAAATTACATATGTAACTTATCAAAAATTATAACCTTCTATTAGATTCTTTAACTATATCACTTCTCATGAGATTGGAATATGCAAGTTTAAAATTATGGATAGTTACTATACTAAAAAGTATTAGTACACTCAGTCAAGAATAAAGTAACAAATGTTACTATTGAAAAGCCAACATTTTATCAACAGCAATAATAATCAAGACGATTGATCCCTTATTTTAAAGGAACACTTAGAGTTGGATAGAAACAGCTATAACAACCAAGACGAATCAGACAATTAGCCATAACTTATTAGAAAAGAATACTAGAAGAATATGCATAGAGTGAATCTAAAGAAGACTAAAAGAATTTGCATAGAGACAGCAATAACAATCAAGACCAATCAGACAATTAGACATTAACTTATTATATATAAAGGAATACTAGAAGAATATGCATAAAGTAAATATATATATATATATAAAATCGAGTTTAAATGAATTGAATTTGCGAGTTGACTAAAACACTTGCACATGTGCCAAATGTGCAATTGTACCTACCTCATTGGGGGTGGCTGAA
>MU621273.1:0-35123 GCA_025399215.1 Globomyces pollinis-pini | reverse complement strand
GTTTAAACTATCGGATTTATTCAAACCGATTCACCAAACGATGGGATACTATACTGTTCTGTTTTTAGATTGTTCCAGAGAGATGGTTAATAATACATCAACTTAGCTACAATAACCGCTAAACAGGGGATTGGGATTGTAAGCCTTGTTATGGACCACTATACAATTGGGCTGTTATACCCCTAATATATGTGTCCCAAATATTTTTCTTATACAAAGGCATTACTAAGTGTTCACTTTCAGAAAGGAAACAGGCTATCCGTGTATTTTAAGTTATCTTTTGAGAGATACTCTAATCATAATTGGTTGAATTCTCCAACAGTATTCATTTACAAACGAATTTAGCTTGATTCAGTGTTCAAATGGGACAACAAATCTTCTCTCTCCTGGATATAATGTGGTCTTACGTGATTGAGATCCAAACCGAAACGATTGTCTTTGGAACTTACAGATACGCTAATCACACTTCAAAAATTGTCTACGAAATTATAAAAACAGCATTGAAGAATAAATTACACAGCTTTATTATTTAAATACTCTGATTTGGCTCCTCTGTTATGTTGGTAACTAATGTTCTCATTAAACTTGTAAGAGTTGTCACATTCTTGTCATATTTAGCTAAAATCAGAAGAAAAAAATGTACCTGATATTGGTACAATCGGCATTGAGGTTTTTTCTCGAAGAATCATCAAATTTTCCTTCGCAATGTCAGATACATCAGCCTTGTTGGCTGCAACAATTGAAGGCCGCAAAGTTAGACCTACTTTATAGGATTCCAATTCATCCTGTAAAATCTTCAAATCATCCCATGGATTAGGACTAGCTAAATCAATAACATAAACAAATATTTTGTTTCTTTCAATGTGACGCAAGAATCTTAGACCAAGTCCTTGGTTTTGGTGAGCACCTGAAATAATCCCGGGCATACTAAAACGATTATTAAATGTATCTCTTACTCAGCAATAGTCATTGTCCAAAAGTCAGGGAAGTCTATGGTTCCAATATATGGATTTAACGTTGTAAAGGGATATGGTGCAATTCTAGAGTTAATCACGAGTCCCTACTTTGGATGCGCATTTGACACTGCTTTCAATAAAGTGGATTTCCCAGCTAAATCGTTATATTGAACGGAAATTACCATTCGGGAGTCCAACCAAACCCACATCTGCTAATGTCTTTAATTCCAGTTCAAGTTTAACTGGGGGTACAACCTCCCCCCTTCCAGCAATACCCGGACCTTTAAATAAATAAATATAATTATCGCTACCTGCAATCAATGGAGTTTGGAAGTGGGGGTTGCCAAACCCACCCTGACCACCTCGAAATACCAAATGCTTTTGACCGTCCTTTATCAAATCTATTTCCATCATGATACCCGAATTTTTTCTCACTTCTACTCTATCCCACAACATTTTAATCCTATCTTTCTGAGGGATGTAATTTCGTCGAAATTTATAATACTTTGATAGGGCGTTCATTTCAGCATCCTCATATATAGATGGAGTAAATTCTTTATATTCCGGCAGTGGAACTTGGCGAATGATGGTACCGACGGGAACATATATTATTGTATTAGCCCCATTCGCTCCATGCTGCCTTTTACTTTTTCCGTTTTGCCCACCTTGAACAGCATATACTTTTTTCACTTGATTCAATGAAGTGACATTTTTTGATGCAACCACGTAAACATCACCACCTCGCCCTATCACTTGAGATAAAAATCCATTGTACCACCATTTCCTCCAGAAGGAGGCCCAACAGTTCTAGGAGGAATCTAATAAATTAGTTACGTAGTAGAGTTTCAATACTTTATCAAAAGTTATTTCACCATCCCCACCCTTTCCACCTTGAATGATAAGTGAACAAGAGTCCACGAATGAAGTTCCTTTTCCTAAAACTTGCCTCGAGTCCAATAGAGATTTTGAAGTGATTGACGGTAAAGATGCAATATGTGAGTTATTATAATCCAATTTAATAGCGTCTTCAGCAAGTGAATTTGAATTTGAAAAAGCAACATTTTGAGAATGAAATAAACTCCTAGAATAGCCTCCAAATGCAGCTCTCTGACTTATTAACTTAGCCAATTGATAACGCATTATTTGTCACTAATGTCAAGTTTAGTTAAACCAAAAATTTAAAAAATTAAAAGTTTCAACAAAATGCCATCTAACAATGATCAAAAGAAGAGTTCCATACCAACTGGTAAGTGAAATCATGGCTAACTCTTGGAAAGGTAAATCTTACCCATTAATATCCTTCAGGTTTTATTCCAGGTTCTTCTGATAAACTACAAAGTTCTACTCCATTAAAAGGTGGTTTAATAATAAAACCAAGAAAGCATGAATTTAAAAGACCTGAAAAATCTTCAATTCTAGGACTGGATAAATCAAAGAGACTAAAAACTGATGAGGAATCATATTCAAAGAAAAGCGAATGGGATCAAACAGTAACAATAATAGATATAATTTAATGATAGCCTGGTAGAGCTCGGTCGTCAACTCCAAGACTGGATAGAACTGGAGGAGCAACTCCTAAAGGTTACAGCTCACAGCGAGGATCAGGTTCATGGACAGGCGATAGTAGACGCTCAACTAGAAACTTATCTCCCTCCAATTGGGAATCAGAAACACCTCTCAACCGTTCTGACAACCCAAACCAAACACCAAGAGTAGAAATCAATCCAGACGAATATAACCAAGAGCAGCTGCAGTTGGACAGAGACTGGTACAATATTGAAGAATCAGGAGTAAGTCACAATTTAAAGTTAAACTAAAGTTAATGGACGATGAAAATCACCAGTTTCAAGATTCAGATGGTTATTATAAAAAGAAAGAGGAAGAACTGAAACAGAAGCAAGTCAAACGACAGACTGCCAGACAAGTTCAATTCTCTAAAGGTAATTTATAATGCAAATCGTCTAAATACAAGACAATGATCTCTGGGAGCAAAATAGAATGTTGACGTCTGGGATTGCGCAGAGATCAGAAAGAGATTTAGATCATGAAGAAGAAGACCAGGTTTAGAATAGATAATTAGTTAACCTTTAGAACCGAGTCCATTTATTGGTTCGAAATCTTCGTCCCCCTTTTTTGGATGGCAAAGTTGTATATACAACACAATTAGAAACTGTACCTGTGGTGAGAGATGCAACTGCAGATCTAGCACTGTTTGCGCGTAAAGGTAGTCGTGTTGTAAAAGAACAGCGGGAGATGCGAGAAAGGGAAAAGGTAACACAAATAGAAACTGATTTACTTAGGCTACCAATAAAAAATTTCAATTAGCTGGGACTTCAATAGGAAATATAATGGGTGTTCAGAAAAAAACTGAAGAAGGTATTTCTTGTGATATGCTAATATAGCAGTTGAAGTAGACGAATCAAATGTGAAAAAAGATTCACAATTCGCATCACATATGCAGGAGAAAAATGAAACAATGTCTGATTTCGCAAAAAATAAATCCATTAAAGAACAACGACAATATCTTCCTGCGTTTGCAGTGAGAGAAGAATTGCTTCGAATTATCAGGGACAATCGAATCGTAATTGTGGTGGGAGAAACTGGCTCCGGAAAGGTATATGTGATTTCAATCTGATCGTAGACTACTCAATTAACTCAGTATTTAGAGGAAGATGGTTATGGAAAGTTTGGAATGATAGGATGTACACAACCCCGACGTGTTGCAGCAATGTCTGTAGCTAAACGAGTAAGCGAGGAGACCGGAACAAAGCTTGGTACTCGAGTTGGTTATTCGATTCGTTTCGAGGATTGTACATCTTCCGAAACAGTCATAAAATGTTTGCAACACACAAACTGACAATTAGATATGACCGATGGTGTTCTATTACGTGAGTCTTTGAATGCCCCGGATATTGATCAATACAGCTGTATTATCATGGATGAAGCTCACGAGAGAGCATTGAACACGGATGTATTGATGGGTCTTTTAAAAAGAGGTATTATTATTTATTACTAATTGAAAGTCATGACTCGTCGTAGGGACATGAAACTAATCGTAACATCTGCTACAATGAATGCGGAAAAGGTTTGGCTTCTATCTAATACCTAGTTTTCAATGTTCTTTGGAAATGTACCAATTTTCACAATTCCTGGACGAACTTTCCCTGTAGAAATAATGTTTTCTAAGAATCCATGCGAAGATTATGTAGACTCAGCAGTAAAGCAAGTATTGGCTATCCATCTCTCTCAGCCTGCCGGTGATATTTTAGTCTTTATGACTGGTCAAGAAGATATTGAATGTACATGTGCTGTTCTGGCGGAACGTTTAGCACAGCTTGATGATGTATCACCACTAGAAATTTTGCCCATGTATTCTCAACTTCCAGCCGATTTACAAGCAAAGATTTTTGGAAAATCAAGTAATAATGCAAGAAAGGTGATTGTATCTACAAATATTGCAGAGACATCTCTAACTGTGGATGGTATTATATATGTGGTAGATACTGGATTTTCCAAAATGAAGGTTTACAACCCTAAAGTTGGTATGGATGCACTTCAAATTACACCTGTTAGTCAAGCAAATGCCAATCAAAGATCTGGTCGTGCTGGACGAACTGGGCCAGGGTAACATTAAGTATATGTTTTAATGTTTAGGACTTGCTTTCGATTGTACACCGAAGCAGCCTACCGCAATGAAATGTTCACAAACAATATCCCAGAAATTCAAAGAATTAACTTAACCAACATTGTACTTTTGTTAAAAACCTTGGGGGTAAAGAATTTGCTTGAATTTGAGTTTATGGACCCTCCTCCACAAGATACCATTCTTAATGCCATGTACCAACTGTGGGTTTTATCAGGACTCGATGATTTAGGAGAGTTAACCACCACAGGCAATAAAATGGCTCAGTTTCCGCTAGATCCATCACTAGCTAAAATGCTAATTACAGCAGAGGCTTTTGGATGCTCTGGGGAAGTGCTTGTAAGTGATTGATCAGTATTTTATTGTTAGACAATTGTGTCCATGTTGTCAGTTCCAACTATCTTTTACCGACCAAAGGAGCGAGCAGAAGAAAGTGATCAAGCTAGAGAAAGATTTTTCGTTGGTGACAGTGATCATTTAACATTACTACATGTATATACGCAATGGAAAAATCATGGTTATCGCGAAGACTGGTGTGTTGACCATTTTGTACATTCAAAAGCATTAAAAAAGGCTCGTGAAGTACGAACTCAACTTTTGGATATAATGAAAATGCAGAAAATGGAAGTTAGTACTTGTGGGAACGATTGGGATATCATCAGGTAATTGGTTTTGATGGTTAACTTTTAGAAAATGCATTTGTTCCGCTTATTTCCATCAGTCAGCGAAATTAAAAGGGATTGGCGAATATGTCAACTTAAGATCATCTATGGCTTGTCATTTACATCCAACCAGTGCCTTATATGGTCGTGGGTTCACTCCTGACTATATTGTGTACCATGAATTGTTAATGACATCAAAAGAATACATGCAATGTGTTACAGCTGTTGACGGAACGTAATTACAATTTGTTTAATGATTAGTTGGCTCGCTGAACTGGGACCTATGTTCTTTGCTGTGAAAGATTCCAGCTTCTCTCAAAGGGTAATGTATGAAATATCTAATCATTCAGGACAAACGTCGCCAAGATAGAGAGCAAACTATGGAAATGGAGGTACGTCTTGCAAAAGCTCTGGAACAAAAACGAGCTGCCGAGCAACGTGCCGCAACTGAAATTTTGCAACCAAGGTATGATTCGAAAAATCTAATTTGTTAGAACAAGAATGGCTACTCCTGGTGGTAGACCCAGCACTGGTCGGGTGAATCGTAATCGTCCAAGTACAGGAGGAAGTACACCAAGAAGGGAGCCTGGTACTCCAAGAATGAGTACTCCCCGAGGAACTATGGGTCTTTAATATTCTTACTGGTTCTTATGTGTCTAATATAAACATTTTGACTTGAATACCTGTTGTTTGTCTCACTTGATCAGGCTGAGTAGTACTTCTAAAAAACGCGTAAACAATTTGATTTAACCTGAAATGAATAACAATCAATCTACGCTTGATAGACTTGGTAAAGTTAAAGCTCCATACTTGCCCTACGTTAAAGATCATGTTGAAAATGAATTTGGCGATTATATATACTGGTCCAAGCAAAAATTACCAGATATTGATATTCCTATCGAAAAAGACCCAGTGCCTGAAATAGCGAGATGTGAGCTTTCAATCAACAATCAATCCGTTAAAGTAACCGCAAATACGAATGTTCTAAACAATCAATATTTGATACAGACTGAACAGCATAACCATACAACAATCAATAACACGGTGAATAATACCTCAACTACCAATCAATATATTCAAATTAATAACAATCCTCAAAATGATACAGATCTTGAACTGGAGAGACTAAAGTTAAAATACTTACAGAAAGAACTTTTGGAAGAGAAACAAAAGCTACTCACGACTAACAACAGAAATGAGGAATTGATCAATAATTTGAATAAAAAAATTGATTCGATCAAGTCTGGGAACGGAGACCACCAAACTATAGTCATAAACCAAAACACGATCCACCAAAGTTCAAATAATCAAAACGTTCTATTGAATACTAATGAATTTAATCATGCTGAATCAAGGGTTATGAACAATTATACTGGTGTGAATTTTAATACACAGAATGGCCACCAAATATACTCCCAACAGGAACGTGTTGCCGCTGAAAGATATCCTAATTTCAGCAGAGATGTTATTTTATCGAATGAAAATTTCAATCAAACGGTGAGTAATCATGCATGCAATTACTCTGGTCTTGATTTCAACGAAGAGAATAAACTATATAGCCAACAGGATCGGATACAAATCCCGATTACTGAAAGATCTTATGGAAGTGGAAAAGAGATTCCTGTATCGTGTGGGAATCTCCCAGATGTCCGTAAAGCATATCAAATTCCGCCATCAAACACCCCTTTACCAACGCCAGATCCCCAAAGATCAGGATTAAAACATGAAGCACATTACGATGACTCACAAAGACTAGGACTAGAATATGAATCCTATCAAGATAAAGTAATCTCCGCAAATCAACCCATTTTACCAGGTGCGTCTAGAATTGAGAAGAATAATGCGGGAGACAAGATCCAACAGATCAAAGAAAATAAAAGGGTACCAAATGCTGATCGAATTGAAGTTTTTTCTGGAAAAGGATACAATCCGATCCCATCTTCCAATACACCCCAAAACAGAAAGGTTAATATTTTACAGCTAGAAAAGAGTTTTAAATCAAATAACACTGTGTTTTCAGCAGACGAAGTCGATCCTACAAATAGAGAAAAAATTCTTGAAAAAAATACTCCTTATTGGAAATATTTGCAAGTATTTAGGGCAGTAGTTTTCACAGCTCATTCGTTTTACACCACTTATCCTGGTATTAGTAACCCTTTAGTTATCCAATTGGGTGGTCAGCATTTACTCATTGCACTTTTAATATCGAATGTGATTGACTTGGTTGTTACTATTGTCAAAGCATGGCCAAAAACATTTTGGTGTTGTTGGGATACAGAAAATTGGGATAGTGTAAGTTACTTTGATATTGACGGTTCAGATCAAATACTTGCGAAGCATTTGGTCACTGATAGCCGACCATGAACTCCTACTTGACTTGATTCCTCTACTGGCCAATTTTCTCCTGAGAATCTATTCTTATAGATTCACCGAATTAATGAAAAATCCACAAGTGCAGAACTCGATAAGTAACATGAAACGGGATTAACCATTATTAGTTGATGCGCAATACAACTTAAGTCAGTGGAATGACCCGCAATTCCAAAATTTTGCACAATTGTTAATGTGGGGAATCAGTATTGGATTTACCATTCTCTTCCACACTCTCCATCGAGTATATTACATTGCTATCCACTATAAATCTCCATGGCTGGGAATTGTTTTTGGAATCAAAGCGTTGCTATTTCTTCTGGACATTGTATCATCGTCTCTTTTACTATACACATTTCTTGTGTCATTGGGTACAAATATTTTTGGCACTTCTTCGAATGTCCCATGGATGCTTTCTGTGATTATTCCTTCTCCATTAATTGCGAGTATTGGAAATTCATTGATCAATGTACCCTTACTCTACTTTTATGAAACTATGAATTCATCCAAGGGTAGAATTGATGCACTGAAATTGTCATTCAAGAAAGTATTTTCTCCAGTCACTTCACTGTTCTCATTGGCAGCCATGTATTACATTGGTGTAATTATTTACATGCTATGGCAACTACAATTAATTGCACCCCCAAGTATCGAAACCTTGAACTCGTTTCTTACATTAAATTCAAAGCTATTCATTGTTATCTTGGTTGGATTCAATCTGTTATGCAACTACTTGGTTGGTGTGGTGTTTACGGTGATCTTTTGGATTTCAACTTATGCTATATCAATTGGGAAACAGTGCAACGGATTCTGCAAAGAATGATAATTCAAATAAACTAATTTCTATAAACGTCATGTCTGTTTAAAATAACTATATTAAAATTGTAGCTTTAAGCATAGATTACTGTCAGCCCTTCATAAATGTTTTCCATAGCGTCTGCAATAGTTAATAAAAGGACAGGGAGGAGGACGAATAGAGATGTTCTCTCGGTTGGCCAAGCATCAGATCGGGATATCACGTTCAATGCTGCACAAGTAAACACCTAGATAGGTTAAGCTCGACAAATATTTACAAATATTGGTCCTTGAAATCCAACGGTTAGTAACCGAATGACTGCTCGACGTTTGAGGGCTGGACACTTGGCTTTTGGTGGTTGATCTGTTGCAACAAAAGCAAATACAACTGCAATTAAACCACAGCTACTAGTCAAGAATAAGTCATTACCTAAAACAGTTAGCTCAATTATAAAAAAACAAACCATCCATCTTCCGCACCGAGAAGGAAACTTTCCGTCCCTACATTGTAGATACAAGTTAGTATGGTGATCATTGTATGTATTGATATAAGAATCGTTGCAAACAACCATAACAACGTCGCGCAACCTAAATATGTATGAATTGTATAATCTATTCCAAAGTTATCCCAACACAGGTTTGAGAATACGACTTGTTTGCAGCCGATTCCACTCCATAACTTGGAATAATAGTCATCCATTGAATATTTTAACCAAGGGAGAAAGCTGGTGAATTAGGTTTAATGTTCAATACCAAGAACCCATCAACGTGAAATAATAAAATCCTCTGTGAAGTAAGTGAAATGAAACCATAGTGAAGTATAAAATTCAAATAGCTATTTAGAGTATAAAGTTAAGAACAACAGAGTCATTGGATGTCAGTGAAGATCTGGCACTAAGACAGGTCATTGCGTCACGAACCATTCCGGGGTAACTTAAAGGATCACTACAACTGGGGTGATAAATCTCTCTTATTTATATATTCAAATCATTCTTTCCTAAAATAAAGTCAAGATTTTGATTAACTATTTCCTTTAAATCATCACTTCTTTTCCTTTCACTTTTCTCATGGTTCACCAACATTCCGATAATTGTTGTTCTACTTCAGCAAAGATTCCAACAAGAGCTATTCTCACAAAAGAGGATTTAGAAAGGTTTCAAGAAAGTGAATCGCATTCCGATTTCATGGACTTTATCACTCTTTTGAATGAAGCAATCAAGAACAAACCACTTTCCCATGACTGCTATAAATCAGCAAATATTTTGAAGATTTTAGACTTATTGGACATTATCGCTGGTTGGATTTCGGAAATACCTCCAGAAGTATTACATTAATTTCTTACCTATTAGGATGTAGGGTTGTCTAGGTTTGGTAATCCAAGCTTTAGGATATGGTATGACAGGCTAAAGGAAGAAATGAGTTCATTACTGGAAGGGCTTGTCGCAACAGATTTTATTTCAGAAGTTGGAACTTACTTACTATCTTCATTTGGCGATCGAAAGCGAATTGATTATGGCACAGGTCATGAAGCTAATTTCATATGTTTTCTTCTTTGTTTACGAAAGCTCCAAGTTCTAAATGAGAACGATTTGGAAGCTGCAGTTATCTCCGTTTTTTGGAAATACATTCAAGTGATGAGACAGCTTCAATCGACTTACTGGTTAGAACCAGCGGGATCCCATGGAGTTTGGGGACTCGACGATTACCAGTTTTTACCATTCCTGTTTGGTGCTGGACAATTAGCTGGTAATTCTAAGTTATAGGTTGCTAATCGTTAGAACACAAGTATTTGCGGCCAAAATCAATCCACGATAAAGATATATTGGAAGAAATTGGGAATGATTATATGTATCTTTCTTGTATTATGCACATTAACTCAGTATTATATAATGTATGCACTAATTATCAGATTAAAACTGCCACATTAAGATGGCATTCTCCAATGCTTGATGACATAAGCGGTGTAAAAAAATGGGAGAAGGTCAATTCTGGAATGTTTAAAATGTATCGAGCAGAGGTTTTGAACAAGTTACCTGTTATGCAACATTTTTTGTTTGGGTCACTTATTCCATTTGTTGGATCTGCATCGGAAATGGATTTGAGTGAAGAGCAAGAGCATGTACATGCTTTTGGCCAAGGTAATTCTATAAAAAATTGTTTACTTTATTAATACTCCTTCCAATTGAATTACAACTAAATTGATTTAGAACGGCCGTTATGCTGCACTATCCGTGTTCCTAGTTTAGTTGCAACTAAACAAAGCCAAATGCGAAGACCTCTTCCTTTCGATTAAAGCTATATTTTAATAGTAGTGAGTGCAAAGTTTTTAATCAATATATTTAATCAAATATTATTAACATGTTCAAATAGCCAATGCTTTTCGCGCTGCGAGTTCTCTTATTAGTGTTGCATTTGCGGGACCAGAAGCGTCCGTCAATTCCGAAAATATTGAAGTGGGATTCTTCAATAAATTATATGGGGAGTCAAACTCTGCAACAGTTCCATTATCCAAAACCAGGATCCGATCAAATTCAGCAATGGTGTTTAATCGATGTGCAATAGATATTACTGTAGTACTACCGAAGTGTTTAGAAATTGCCTTTTGGATTATTTGATCAGATTCCCCATCAACAGAAGCAGTTGCTTCGTCCATAACTAATATTTTGGGAGATTTCAAGATAGATCTACATAAGCACATCAACTGACGCTGGCCAACGGAAAGATTATCTCCATTATACGTTACTTCGTAGTCAAGCTTTCCCTCTAATTCCCCAACGTACTTTTTTAACCCCACATACTCCAGTGATTTCCACAGTTCTTCATCTGTAAAGTTCCCTTCATAGTCAAGATTTGATCTCAATGTCCCTTCAAATAAGACAGGATCTTGCGGAATGATCTGAATTTGTGATCGCAATGTTTTTAGTCCCATGGTTTGGATATCTATACATTAATTCGAAAAATGTTACCAATTCCATCAATTATTATTGTACCATTCTTAGGTTCGATTATTCTGAACAAAGCAGTTACTAAAGTGGATTTTCCAGATCCTGTTCTTCCTACCACACCTATTTTTTCTCCAGATTTGATTGTGAAATTTAGATTTCGTAAAATCAAATGATCAGGACGGGATGGATAGCTAACGGAAAAGTCCCTGAAAGTCAAGTTAGCTCGATTGGGCCATCCGGTAATTGAACTGTCCTTTAATAATGTAGCTGGTGCTTCCATTGGAATCTTATGACCATAATGATACAATCGTTCAACTGAATTCATTTCGGATTCGGCTGCTCCTAAATGCATCAATAACATACTCAGCTCTAACGCAAAGTCTGAAGAGTATGTCAATGCAAGGCCAACGACAGACGCAAATGCTACCGTGGGCTTTTCGATGTTCACTGCAAGAGTTGCAATTGAGAAAGTGATCATTGATGCTAAAACTGAAAGTCGAAAGTCCAGCCAATTTTGAAGTGAAGAGTAGAGATATGAAGCTGATTGTGAATGATCCAGGAGACGCTTCAATGTTTCAATAAATATACTTTCTTGACCATATGCATGGATTGTTGATATACCAGCAAGAGTTTCAGTCACATGGGAGTCTAAAGGCGATTTTAAAATTGAATTCAGTCGTTTTAGGTCTCTGTTCACTGGCTGATAGAGTTTGAAGATGTGGTAAAATATCAAGAAGAAGACAATGAGTAATACTAACAGACGAGTTAGAACAATAAAGCTATTACCGACAAAGTACCAACTAACAATTACAATTGTTATAACCGAAACAAATACACCAATCACAGAAAAAAGTAATGAGAGTAACACAATTGCGATTCCCATATCCATACTTTGTACATCAGCAGAAAATCTGTTTATGATTCTACCGATTGGGTTTGACTCAAAGAATTGTAGTGGGGCTTTTAACAATCTTTTTGTAGCAAGTTGATGGAACTCTTCACTTGCATTAATGGTAGCAAATAGAGAATTGAAGAAAAGAAATCCTAATATTATTGTTTCAAATTATTATACCTTGGAACAGTGCAGTCATTATACCAAATGTGCTATATAATAACAAATAATTGAAAGAATTTGAATCATCTTCTGCTGCAGCAGTCCATTGTGACAATATCAACGGTGTCCCTAGCATGCCAGCTATGGTAAAAAATGCTTCTATTCCCAGCAAAATGTACACCCAAAAGCTGCCGAATGATTTGAAATAACGGAACAAAACTTTCAAATTTACCGATCCCTAAATGTGAATAAATTGGATGCATACTTCTGATTTGTCCTCTTTTTCAATGAAATCAATCGCAGCATTTGATGAAGTGACAATATCACTTGTACTGTTAGTTTCATAGATACGTTCAGCGGGGTTGGATTCGAATCTGTATGCCGAAATCATATTGTACAATATCCCATTCTTCATCTCCCTCAACTGATCGAAGCTTCCATTTTCCACAATTTGGCCACCAGACAATACCAAAACACGATCTACTTTTTGAAGAAATTGCAATTGATGTGTGACCAACATCACCGTCTTTTTGGACAAATATTTCTGAATAGCAGAAGTAAATACATGCTCGCTGACCTGAGCATCTAGAGATGCAATTGGGTCATCCAACAAGTAAATATCAGCATCTGAATATAGTGCTCTGGCTAAGGCAACCCTCGACTTCTGTCCACCCGATAAGTTAACGCCTGATTCACCAATCTTCGTTTTTAAACCATCACCAAACAGTGTTAAATCCTTTGAGAGTCCTGTGACTTCTATAACTTCATCTAATCGAACCTGATCCAAAGGGGTATTAAACAAAATGTTGGACTCAATTGTACCGGAAATGATCCAAGACTGCTGAGAGCAATAGGCGATAGACCCATTAATTGAGACCTAAAAGTTACCCCTTGATATTGTATACCTTTCCATCAACCAACACCGAGTCTCCAATTAAACCAGAGAACAAGGAAGATTTTCCAGAACCTATTGGACCTACTATTCCGACCAGTTCTCCACGTTTAATATCCAAATTTAAACTCTTTAAGCAGAAGTTCGTTGATGAGTCTTTTTCTGTTGGTGGTTCTACATCTGAATTAGTCCATTCCCATGTAGCATTTGAAATTCTAATTATAGAGTCAGTATCAACATCCATTTCAATATTGTTCTTTTTTATTTCCATCTCTTCGCAGTCAAGGAACTCGTTAACTCTTTGAAGCGACTTTAGTGCAGTTGGTATAACTGACATGATGTCTGCAAATTCAATCAAAGGATTCACTAATGCATTGAAGTATGCAAGAGCTGGGAATGCAATACTTGGCGTCAATTTGTTGTCATTCGCGTAAACTGCGAAAGTTATAACAGTTAATAAAAGTGGTGCTGAAAATAAAAATCCGTCCAGGATTGAAAGATAGACAGCCATTTTTCGTAAACTTTTTAACTGTGCATCACGAGCTTGTTGTATCTTTCTCCAAAAGTACTCTTCCATGCATTGAAATTTGATGACTTTGATGCCATACAGCATTTCTCTAACTATAGATATTCTTTCGTCTGCACCAGTAAACCATCCATTGTACGCTTTACCAATGACAGGTCCCAAAAGCAAACTAAATAGGCCAAGTAATCCCATCAATCCAACCCCAATGAAGACCGACCTACCAATTATCCCATACAAAAGGACAAAAGTAACAATCACTTGCACTGGAACTGACCATAGTCGAGTAAATATGATTGGGGCCTCTATCAGATTAAGTGTGTCTTGGTTTATCATATTCATAATCTTTCCATTTGTAAAGAACTACGTTTAATTGAAATAAATGTACCAATTTTGACGCAGGAGACAGAATTAGAGACTTTTCGTAGATGGCACCAATCATGGTGGTACGTATACTTTGCTGTACTGTACGATCAATATTTTTTCTAATAGATTTGAAGACTGCCAAAGCCAATTGAAGTGCAAACAGGAGAATGGCAATATACATTCCATTTCCATTCAGGAAGTTGGTTGTATGATGTGGATCCAAATAGAGAATTAACTAAATAATTAATCGCATTACATAATACTTGTTCCAAGACTTGTGGACTATAAAGGTTGATGAAAATAACCAACGTGGACACAAAATTTGCTGATAAACTGAAAGGTTATGTGATAGAAATGTTACATTTGAGTCATGGACACTCTGAACAGGACTTTCCATAATGAAGTTCTAGTCCGACCAGCTTGACTTTCAGTGCGTTTAGAATGCTGCCATTGTAGAGTGAATTTACTTAACAGATGATTTGATTTATCTTTTTCGTTAAGTGAATATAAATCGCGTTCATTAATTGGTAATGTTTTTCCTATCTGAAGAAGAGGATTCTAGTTGTAAGCGAATCAAACAATAGGCTTACCAGCCATGATAACGTCAAGTAACTGATCATATTTGGGTTTATTTTCGAGTTCTTAGCAACAGAATCTTGCCTTTTCTTGTACATTTCAATCATATTGGCTGTCACAGTTTGGACATTCTTAAATAGTTGTGTAGCTTGCCAGTTCCTCTGAATTTTTCACCGAGGCGGGCCGGAATTTGTCAACTCCAGACCCGATCCATCGGCCCGGGAATAGTCCAACTATTTAGGTGCTCACCGATATTTGATTCATAGCATTTGCTGTAATATTAAAAAGTTGTATATTAATATTGACTAATTTGACCCTGATGAAGTTCTAGTATTAGATAAATAATGTATATTTATGATGCGATACATTTACTTGCAGCCTTTCTAACTCTATTCATTACTGCTAAGCCTTCACTTGCTTCAGTAATTCCTTGAACAAGAATGACGTTCGCGCCGTTTCGCTCTAGATCTCGAAGACCATTAAAAAGGTTCCTAGCAACTTCATTGGCAGATACGCCCAAATCAAATTGCAATGGATACTGGGGATAATATTGAGAACCTCCAACTTTAAGAACACCAACTTGGCCACCTTCGGTGGAATATTTGATATACTGTTGATGAAGGACATCCTCTTGTCGAACCAATGCACCATCATCAGCTCCTAATTCCACTACCACAACCTCTGCATTTGGTGTATAGTGACGATATTTCATTCCAGGTGTGCTTGGCGCCGCTTCCAAACCTGCATCGACGAAATCTTTGCGATACACCAGCACCTGTGGGATGTACTGTCTTATAGTCTCTACTGTGACTCCTCCTGGCCTAAGTATAGCAGGAGGGGTTCTCAATCCATCCAACACTGTGCTTTCAACCCCTGATTCACACGGACCTCCATCAATGACCAAAGGAATTCTTCCATTCATTTCCTCAAAAACGTGATTTGCCAGTGTTGGAGACGGTCGTCCAGATGTATTTGCAGATGGTGCGGCCAACGGAAATCCACATTTCTTGATTAACGCTCTAGCGACTGGGTGGGCTGGAATTCTTATCGCTACAGTATTCTGACCTGCAGACACGGACAGTGGTAGTATTTCAGGTTTTTCACAAAGTATCGTTAATGGCCCAGGCCATTCTTGGTGGATTAAGTCAAGGTAGATATTTGGAATTGATTGTGGTGCCAAAAACGAATTTAGCATTTCCAAGTCAGAAACATGGACTATTAAAGGATTATCCTGAGGTCTATTTTTTGCAATGAATATTTTTGCAACTGCATCACTATCTAGTGCATTTGCACCCAATCCATATACTGTTTCGGCTAACTGTTAAAGAAAAAAGAAATACTTGGGAATGACACCAATCCTCCTTTTCTTAATATATCCGCAGCATGATCCAACTGCTCTTCTAATGGTTTGTTATTATTGATTTTCTGTAGAATAGTTTCCATTGAATTGGTATCTTTTTTTATTCTCACTGAAACAGTTTTAAAAAATTATTTTCACAAACTCATGAGAGTCATCATGGATTGGACGATGAATAACGACTTAAGTCTTCAAGTGCTATCCCATTTAATATCTGGAGTGTTGATGCTTTTGGTTTTATATGGTAGATTTCGAAGCTTTTTTATTTAGTATTGAATCCGAATTTACCTAATCTTACAGTATAATGGAATTGATATTTTCTTTATTATCTTTCGGTTTAATGTCTCCTTGGATTGTGACTTCTTGCTTTGGTTGCTCAAAGACTCATATAATAGCAAAGCAACTTTTAAACTCGAATGATTTTATTTGGATCTGTAAAGAATGTGAGACGAGGAACAAATACAGTCAAACTGTAAGTTTAGCTTTCAAGGATAATATATTAGGATTGGATATCATATGCAGAAGAGCATTCTTGCACATATCCAGATTATTGCACTGTTTGTGTGGATAATGCTAACAGGATAAAAGACCTACATACCAGTAAAATCATGAATGATTCAATCGCTTCTGCATTCTGCAATTGTTGTCAACATAACCAAGAAAGGGTGATTTTACTAATGAGTAACGGGACTCCAAATTCATTCACTGATGAATCATATAAAGCCCATCTTTTACAAAGATATCCTATTGTTTGCTCTCAGTGCATGGCAAATGTAGAACGAAAACTCAAACTTGTTAATAACACGTTCAAGGCAAATATGTTCCTTGATAGACTTATTGAATCAAAACAAAGAGCATTTACTATACAGTCTCCATATCAAATACAAATCAATGTTTTATACAAACATTTTAAACAGAGTTGGACGCTTTTGAATGCTACATGTATATTTCTCCAAAAAACTCTAATATTCTTATTTCATTTAATGGGAATATTTTATTCGAAAGAATTTCATTATCAGTCAAAAGAAAAATCTTCTGTTTATCTTGTTAGGAATTGGGACTACCTTATGATGCTATTTCCTATATCTATTTTGATCAGCTGGATTGACGAGTTAATTTTCTCGAAACAGTGTAATTTATCATCATTTATAGAACTGGTACAATTTTTGTCTAACTTTGAAGGTTGAAGATTCGATATGGGGATTTGGAGCATTCACTATTTTGAAACTGGAACAAGAACTGATCCCACTATGGGGCTTTCATTGTATTTTTCTGATCATTCAACTTTGTCTGTTAACAAAGAACACTTCATGGATATATTCAAACAATCCGTCCAAGTTGGTCAATCAAGAACATGACGAAGTCACTGACTTTTCCAAATCATTAAATCTATCATAATAATACAGTTAATCTAATTATCCGATCGTATCTAGAACAATAAATATAGTCTAATCCAATAATTGTATGATTTGTCCAGTGTTTTGTTTTGATTGGACAAATTGTTTTCGTTTTTATGACAAGTAGAGATCTTCGGTTACATGCTACAGGTATATACAGTTCTTGAATAACTTTCGGTTAAATAGGTTAGATATTGTTTTTTTGATTGAAGTGTCGGAACTTTTAGCGTACTTGAGTGTCGAAGAGGATCCAGAGAAATTCCTAAATATACTATCAAAAAAGTCTCAACAGTCAAATGTATGATGATTTTATTTATCATTCATAGGGAAATTCATATCTCTTAGCAGAGAAGATTTCACAGAGAGCGAGACATCTTTCGTATTGATCAATCCACTAAAATATTGTAGAAAGGATTCACCAGCACGATTCAACTCTGTTTTTGAAAGATTATCTTCAATGCAAGTGAAAGAGTTAGAACCTCTTTTAAGTATTTTAAGCAATATTCATTCGGATCCACATGTTGCCAAAGCAGTGAATGCAAAGTCAGCGTCAGACTATACTCAAACTCCAAATTCAAATACTTCGCGTTCCTTCACGACAGGACTCTCAGGATCGACAAGTTTCATTAATACATCTGGATTGTCTCATGTAATGGTTTTTTAGTTTGACCAAAGGTACAACAAACACCTAGAACTGCACAACTGTTTAAACAAAGAAGTCAATCCAATCTAAACACACCGTCTTCGTCACGATTAAATGCGTCCACCCTAATGCAAACTCCCATTATGTCTGATCATGAGATGAAATCAACAACAAACAACGGTATTCATTTTAAATCTCTTATTAGGAAGTAGCATCAAAAACGTTTACAAATCCATTTACAAAACTACCTAATTCACTTATGGTTATAATATTTAATAACTAATAGATAGGAGGAAAACCAGCCAATCATGAACACAAAGTTACCTATATCAGCAAAAGATCAGGAGGTATTATTGATTGAAGATCTCTTGTATTTGATGATCGTAAGATAATATGAACTAAAGTTAAGGGATTTGATGGTGAATTCATATCCATTGTTCATGGAGATGGGATAAAACAGAACATGCCCAGTTTTAAGATAGATGTCCAATTAGGTAATGAATTTCAATCACAGTATTTATGTCAGAAGCGTCTCTTGCTGCAATGGTTCGAAGAGTTCTACCACATTGCATGTCCTACATTGTCATTTCTCGATTTATCGAAGAACATTCGGCATTTGAGTATGGAAAATCTCATCACGCATTGTGTGCCTCAATGCGGCAAATTCTGCAAGTACATTCATTTACCATTCTAAAACTCAATAGGAGTACCATATATTGGTTGCACAGTTGGAGCATCTTGCACATACAACAGATGATTTTACTCTACATAGACTTTGGTATTATGCTGCTCCAAGTTTCGAAACTTTAAGCAGCCTTGAGTCGCTGGTCAAGAAGTTAGAAGAGAGAACGCAAAGTTCAAAGACAAACCTATTTGATATTAACTCATTTTTCAATCAAGACAATACAAATTCATTGTCAAAAACAGGTGGTGTCCTGCTATCACTTTTAGCAGACAGAATGGTTGTGCTAGGAGGGTATACATTTTATGAGTCTCAAAATTAGGAACGACAAAACCAAATCATTATATTCGCATCTACTCTCTGAGTCATCCAAACCTTACCTTTCTATTTTGAAAGAATGGATCTGTAATGGAGTTTTAGATGATCCTTATAATGAATTCATGGTCCAAGAAAATTCTAGTTTATCCAAAGACAATCTACCAGAAGACTTCAATGATGTTTATTGGGATCAAAGGTATACTTTACAATCTGAGACCATCCCTTCCTTCCTTGAACCATACAAAGAAAAGATATTGTTGACTGGAAAGTATTTGAATGTTCTAAGGGAGTGCTCCATAGATATTGAAGTAGATGATAGTTTAGAAAAGCCTCCAAGTACTATTGGATTATCTGACGCAATTCAAGTTGTTCAAGGGGAAAGGTTTGTGGAGTTTTTTTCACGCATAGGTTTTTAGAATTGATCGAGTCGGGCTATAAAATTTCAAATCACACACTATTGAATGTTCTCCGCGTAGAGAATGATCTTTTGGGACGATTAAAGTATCAGACTATATTTGTTTATAAGTTAGGTCCATGAAAACGTTTTTCTTACTAGATCAATCCGACTATTTGACTCATTTTCTTGATTTAGCTTTGGTACATTTAATTAAACCGGTTTCACACATATCTTTACCGAAAGTAAATTCCCTATTAGAACTGGTGGTGAGAACTCCTTCTACCGTATCTTCCAACGATATATATAAAGATTCTCTTTCTGTAGAGTTCGCACCCATTAGCCTCTTTGATCAGCTATCAAAAATCAATTCAATGGTTGGAATTGATATGAAAAAACATCTTCAAAATCTTCGATCTGGGAGACCATTTGATATCAATGATTCATTGGAAAACACAGCAAAGTTTGATTCCTTCAGTGATGCTGGTCCATTATCAGGTATGAATTCCATCAACTGATATATAGGGATTGATTCATTTTCGCTCAACTTTAATGTGACGTTTCCTATTTCTCTTGTTTTAAACAAGAAAATTATGACCAAATACCAAATGATTTTTCGACATTTATTCAAATGTAAATATTTGGAACGTTTGTTGGGGAATGCTTGGCAAGAGGAAACAAAACTATTGTCAAAGCGAAATCGTAACCCATTGGTTGGTACGGAACAACTGACGCTTTCTAAAATGTCTTTATTACGAGGGAAAATGCTCCATTTTATTCAACAAATGATTTATTTTATGTTTTTTGAAGTCATTAATCCACATTGGATAATGATGGAAACCGCAATCAAAAATGTATATCATATTAGTTTATAATTGTTAGGCTACCACGGTTGATGGAATGATGAAAGTGCATGATGATTTTCTTGATGTAAATGTATTATACTAACAGCAGACATGTTTAAAGGAATGTATGCTTACAAATCCCAGGTTAATAGCAGTAAGGGATTTTATATTGACTGATTTTTTGTAGATCTTTAGTTGTCTTATTACCACATGTCATTCGTTTGTAAAGTTTTCTACCAGTGTTACATCGAACCACAACAATGATATTACATCAAATTCTGACCAAAATCATTCATTAAGTTCTGTTGAGTCGAAGCAATATTTGACTACTTTGGAGCAAAGCTTTCTCTTACAAATCCAATCTCTGATCGAGTGTATACAAATATTAGGTGTTTCTGAAACAGCGCGACTGAGTAGTTTGGTGTCCCAGTTAGATTTTAACAACTATTACTCTGGACTTGCACCATTGAACAACTTTATAGCCAATCCGATAGTTCCAGTGCGTTGAAATGGTCTCTTATGAACACAATATAATTAATGTTAATCAAAGGTTTATGTCAGTCTTTTTGTCTGATTTTCTTTTTTGTTTCTTTTTGACAAGATGGAGTCTCTAATTTGGAAAACATTCCAAATTTCAATAATTTTATCCTTACCGATTGTGTTTCTTACCAATATCTTCAACTCTTGGTTGGGATTGTTACTCTCGCTGCTCAATTTAGTCTTGTTATTTCCAATCATCTTATACCGATCTACCTTCATATGCACTAAAACCAGCACTGGAAAAAATGCTTTTGTTTCAATATGCTACTCATTAAGATCAGGATTTCTAACGAGTTTGATAACTCACAGTATCGTTTCTTTTCCATTTTCTACAATTTTGTTTGAATCTTTTCTGGATTACAAATATGGGTATGATTCTTATTACTTATCACCAGAATTTACAATCCTGCACATATTGTTCAGAAACAGATATATGAGATGGTGGCATTAGGATTCGTGGGTCCAACGTACGCGATTTATAGACAGTTCCATCAAGCAGATCGTTTATTATTTTCAAAGTTAAATGTAACTTTTTTATTGTTAAAACTAGGGGAGAGAATGGTTCAGGTTCAAGTCAATCGTATTATCCAGTGCCAGAAAAGTGATCCCTTTAGTTGGGATTTATCTTCTCGGAGTATCTATATTTTCCTTATGTATTTGATTACGTATACTTATATATAGTTGGCTCTATTCCTTTCAACTTCTTGCTTTACGTCAGTTCTTACTCACCTTATTCGTATGAACCTTACAGTTGATTATGTAGTATTGCTAAGCAACCATATTCTTATACAACCATGTTTAATATCTCTCTTCAAATCAAACTTGCATTTAAAATTTGGAGACTAGTCGTATTATGGGAAATCGCTCATCAAGTGTTCAACTACTATTATACTAAGGCATAGTTTATTGTTGACTAATTTTAGCCCATGGAAGTTAACCTTAACCATCTGACTATTACTGACTTGCCCAAATCCACATATAGCAGTTCTTATGAAATGGTATCATATATATTAGTTTAACCATTATCTCAGTACATGTCATTCTTAAACTTTTCCGTTCGGTCAAATTTCAAGCCCTATAGACTTAAAGTATTCGAAGATTCAAATGTTGGGGGTTCTGGGGCATTTGTGGTGATTAAAAATGCTTGCTTGCAACAATTGAATATGGTCAGCTTAACATTGGAGGGTAAGATAAAATCTAATTCCAAAGATCGTAAGAAGTTATATGTTCACAATAGAAATCCCTTTTGGAACCCAAGCTCGAACCACACTAAACCCTATGGATTTCAAGTAACTACTATTTCTTTAACAGAAAGACCAATGCCCAATTTTAAGCCGCTACCAATGGAAAAACGCAAGGATGAATTGATGACCCCCACTCGTAGTACACAGTCGATCTTGATGCGTCCAAAAAAGACACCTGTTGTTGAAGCAGTGGATAAGGTGATGTCTTATCTAGTAGAGCCAGATGTAACTACTGCGATCCCCCCAATTCAATTTTCTACCGCAAGAGCGGCAGAAACCAACACCGCAGTTCCAGATATTCTGTTACCAAAGTCAAACGAAGGAAAGATTAACAATCTCTCTTTATCACAGAATAATCATAGCATTCCTAAAACCGGTGAATTACTAGACCAACTTGCAACTTTTTTTTCAAACATAACCATTCCAGAATTCTCAATGTTTGGATTTATTTTATGGAAAAAGCAGGATATTGGAAAAAAGTGGTTTCCTGAATCTATAGTAACCGAATCCGAAATTCTTTTTGACAATAATCAAGTCAGTATTTGGGCTTGTAGAGGTAACCGATTTATTGTTTTGATGAAATAGGGTTATTAAAGTTTGTTGTTCAGTCAACAACAGAAGATAGATATGCTCAAGTGTATCAATCAGTTCCAGATATTTTACAAACGTTAGTCAGATTACATACAGCCATTGAAAATTGGATCAAGTTAAAGCAAATCTCGACTCAACCAATTGGATCTTTAAGTGATTTAACACGAATTCATCATTCCAGGAATTTATTTTCAGATTTACATATTCTTCCATTGCCATACAACTTGTTATTAGTTGTTGAAAACTGTATTTATCAAATAATTGGGACTTATTATTCAAACCTTCCACGTATGAAGTTTGATGCAAAATACACAGAGCAAATACAAAAGTTTGTTGATTTTTCACAATAAATAAATATATGATACTCTAAATCAAGATTATAAAATCGCGCATCGATCCTCTTCAATTGCATTAGCTCTTAATTTTTTAGCTTCATCAATCAAAGAGTGTTTTTTTGGTTGTTTACTTTGAGTAACCAATTGATTTCGATTTTTCAAATTATAAACCTAATTGTTTAACATACATTAACATCTTTACTGAGTAGGGTATACATTGTAAATCGGCAATCAGAAATGTTAACCATTGTTTAATAAATTCCGATTTAAAACACGAAATGGATACATGAGAGTTAAATCGTCCTTTTTGAAAAAAATCTAAATGGTCATTAATTGAAACAGTTCGAGAAAGTTCAAGGTCAGCTATTTTTAATGAGAAATATCAAATCATTACATTTATTGGCAATTAATACCAAATAAGGTAATCGAATATCCAATTGATTGTTACTATTATCCCCTTCAATACCAAAACAATTTCGAATCAAGTTAAGCGTGTTAAATAACTTGAGAAAACTTCCAATATGAGTTATATCGTACATGAGCATGATTATATCTGCAAGTAAGATTGTATCTGTTAGATTTTTGTTTTCAAGAGATCTTCCACTAATATCCCAAAATTGTAATCCAATTGTACGTCTTCCCGATCCTATATACAAATCAACTTTCAATTCAAAAAAACCTGGAACGATTTGAACCTTTTCATATTTATCAAGACCAAATGTAGGTGTATAATCAGTAGAAAATGAACCATCCAAATAAGAATCAATAAATGATGTTTTTCCCACACCATAATCTCCTAGTATCAATATAGATACTGAATAAACGGGAAGTTGGATGGGAATTTCAACCGTCGTTGCCATTTTTGTTAACGCGATAAATCAACAGTTTTTTTGTACACGTTAGTAAATAGTATGTGAAATAAGAATAGAGAATAATATACTACAACAAAAACATTGACATATAAATTTCAGTATTAGAATGTTGTAATTTTGAAGAAGAGATGCATTTGATTGTCTTGAAATACCATGCTCTGATTTGATATGATTGTAAAACATGGTTACTTAATAAAATATCCAATGCTCAATCAATACCTTATAAGAAATCCTCATCGCAGAAAATAAACAGATTTCAAAAAAGGTTGGAGGTTATCAGCACTATTTTCAAAATTTCCATGAGATTTATTGAATGAACACTCATTCTATAACTTTCCAGTCCATAAACGTTTGGCCAAAGCAGTCATTCCAACATCTTGGGAGTTGATGACATAACAACCGTATAAAGTGAGAACAGTAGATACTTTCAAAATCCAACTTAAAATAGTATTCAAAACTCCATAAACTCTTTTTGGAACGTAGTCAGTAATACAAGATTCAAATCCCATGTGAATGTGAAGTGGTAAAACTATGGCTAAACCAATATCTACCAAAGGGATGGAACCATAAATGAAGGCACTTCCAACTAATGGCAAAGATACGAGAGAGAGAGCACGTTCAGCATTCCAATGGAAAGAACCATTATATGGGGTTTTCACTAAAAATCATAAATTGAATTAGTATTTACCAGTAGCATCTAAAATAATCAACTATAATAAACACTTACCAGCAGCCAAATTCACTGAAGTATTTTTAAACTCAAGTTTGTTGGATTTGTTAAAGTTGAGATTTGGAGTATTTGAAAAAAAGGCAGGGAAACCTGAATAAAAGTTAGGGAGTAAATTTGCTTACCAGTTTTGAAGCTAGTCGCTTGTAGACGGGAGGGAAAGGTTCTAAAGAGACTGTTTCCTAAAGTATTGAAATTACGTACGAGGAGCATTAAAAATTTAGAAAAAAGAAATGGAACAATCAAACGATGCGATCGAGCAGAAACTACTTGAAATGACAAGCGTGCTGTACAAGGCCGGAGTCACTGTATCTGATTACCAAGAGAATTCTGATAAAGTGCTGCAGGCCAGGATACAGACACTTGTTGAAACTTTAAAATCTCTTGATGAATTAAAAGATACTGTAAAAAAAGATATCCCAATGAACATGATAGAGTAAGACTTTGTTTTTAATGGAAGGGTAGTTGAAAATGGTATAAATCCTGCATTGTTAAGAAAGGACCAGATTCAAACTTTGGTTGATAAAAACCAGAAAACCAATGGCAGAATTCAGTCATTGAAGGTTAGTAATTAGAGTATTTAATCTTTAGTTGCTGAAATCTGAGTTGGAGTCACAGATTGAAGTCAATTATCCTGATTTGGCTCCTCATTTAAAAGGCCTATAACATTGTACATGTTGATATATTGAACCTGATGATTGTAGTGGAATATAAAACTTAATTATAAATTATCTTTTAGTTTAGGATGTTGAGGACACTGCTACTTATAAAGGGATCATTTTATTAATACACATGTTCTTTGTCAACAATGAATAAAATACGTTGTAAGTTCAATCTTTACCATTTTACAGCCAATCCACTTTGGAAGTTGTTTTCAACAGCATGATATGATGTATGAAGATATTTCTTTACCAAATCAATTTGACCTTCTTGAAGCCAATTCTGGTATAGATCTTGCACTGCAGAACTGACTTCAGCTCCTACCTGAAGCCCGTCAGTGTTATTATAAACAGATAATGCCTTTGATATCCAATTCTTTGATTCTGCAGCAGATATATTGTTACCAGAATTGGGTTTTAATTGTCCGCCCCCATTTATGCATCCACTGGGACATGCCATAACCTCTGCATAATGATAGGTACCAGCTGATGGAGTTGCAGAGCGACGAGTTGTTTTGGACTTTAACTTGACTTTGCGCACAAGGTTTTGAATGTTTTTAAATCCATAAACATAAACGAATCTCAGCGCAGGCTCAGAATGGCCAGGTGGTGTAAAGTTAACTTCAGTGAAATCGCTGTTTCTTCCGGGTACAATAGAAACGCCATTCAATCCTTTTGAAATATCTTCGTCTGTCAAAGTCACACCGTACATAACTGACGCAGCATATCTCATTGTGTATGATAAGTACCCTCCTGAACTAGAGCCTTCGCTGGAGTACAAGTTAACACCATCCCCTTTCATGAACCTATATATTAGGATACGATATATGTTACAAAGATGGCTCAATTACATCACTAACAGCATTCAAATCTATTTTCTCATCTTGCAGTATAATTTCTAACTCTGTTGTGGACAAAACCAAATCTACATCTCTGGTTCTGTACATATCATTATAAAAATCGGTTCTGGAAGCTTCTAATTTTTTATCAAAACATGGCATCACAGAGACATGATAAATTTGGTCCGGGTTTTTACCAATCTGTGATGCTAGATGATCTTTAACAATTGAACCCATGATTTGTTGTGGAGATTTTGTACTATCTACAAGATTTAGAATTGTTCCGTGGGTTTTTTCCGCATAACAGATGAACCCTAAAATGGAAATCAATATTGTTGCATCTATACCTGGACATGAGCTAGCCAATAAGGGTAATTGAGATTTATCATTCTGTTTCATACGTTCAACAAACGATTTTCCAGTCTCTAGTAAAGCAATATCACGAGCAAAATCGATATCAAATACATAATCAACATGAAAGTAAGATTTCAATAAATGGGACAATTTTTGCCATGTCTAAATGAATGAATTAGCAACATTCTAAATAGAACCTGTTGAGCGTTGAAACCGAATTTTGCACCAATTGAAGCTCTTGATTGAGAAGATATAGAAATACAAATGATTTTTCTATCCATTTGAGGTAAATTTAGATTATCATTTATAATTTTTAAGAATTCTTGATTATTTTGTAGTGTAATTAAAACGGATTCAGCAGAAGTGATGCAACCACTACAAGCTAAACAATCATTTAAAGAGATAGAAGCTGTTTCTAATTGCTGTTCAGTTCCATCAATTTGGACTTCATAATATTGACCATTTTTCAATAAAATCTAATGATGAGAGAGTAATGATTACTTCAGCATTTTCATTTGAAATTTCAGGAGTTTCTACAGGTTTAATACAAGCTTGAGAAGGGTTTATATAATCATTCAAGTCAGTTAATACAACAGCAGAAGAAAATGCCATTGAAAAGTTAAAAAAGTTTCATCACCTTCAAAATCGATCATGAACAAATTAATATTGGAAAAATCTTTAAATGAAATAAAAAGAAAGAATTTGTTGATCAATGCAATCACTCAATTAAATCCTGAATTAGATTCAATCATCAGAAACTTACCTCAAAAAAATTTAATATTACAGAATATTCCTATCGCTATAAAAGATAATTTAGCTACTACTACTTGTAAAACAAATTGTGCTTCTCTTATACTCGATAGTATTCAATTCATTTTAATACCAGATTATCATTCCCCTTTTAATGCTACTGCTGTGGAAAAATTACTGATTGAAGGAGCTATTCTCATAGGAAAAACTAATTTAGATGAATTTGGAATGGGGTATAATATTCTTATTAACATTAGTTCTTTCAACGTTTATTCAAAACATGGTCCTACAATTAATCCACATTCAACAGAAAATAATCCAAGAGTTGCTGGAGGTAGCTCTGGAGGAAGTGCTGCAGCAGTAGCTGCTGGATTCTGTAGTATAGCAATTGGTTCAGATACTGGTGGTAGTGTGCGACTACCTGCTGCATACTGTGGCATAGTAGGTAAACATGATCCAGTATTTATCCTTGACAGGGTTCAAGCCTTCTTATGGTCGAATTTCACGGTATGGATTAATTCCATACGCGAATTCACTAGATACAATAGGAATCATGTCAAAAACTGTTGCAGAAACAGAGACTGTCTTTGGTATTCAAAATTTTACTTATTAAAATCTAGACATTATGAAAGGCGTCGATGAGAATGATCCAACTTCGGTAAAATTTGTTGATTTACCAAAACCCATTACAACGGAGAATAATCTGGAAGGGATCAAGATTGGCATTCCATCAGTAATTCAGGTATTTATAACTAATCAATGAAAAGGAATACTATGTGGAAGGAATATCAGATGAAGTCTTGGAATCTTGGAATCTAGCCATTCATCATTTGGAATCAAAGGGTGCTACAATTGTACCAGTATCTTTACCAAGCACTCAGTTTGCTTTATCAGCATATTATATTATTTCACCAGCCGAAGCATATTCCAATTTGGCAAAATATGATGGAATTCGTTATGGACATCGATCAGATCTAAAGAAAATAGAAAATACACGAGCAGAGGGTTTTGGAAATGAAGTAAAGCGTCGTTTGATGATTGGTGCGTTTGTTTTAAAATCATCGTAAGCTAAACCGGTTGTAATGATAGGACAAATGTTTATTACAAGAAAGCCCAACAAATGAGAGCTAAAGTTCAACGCGATTTTGACGAGACTTTTATCAGTATAAACCCATTAACAAACTTTCAACCGCGAAATCCTAAAGTAAATTTGTTGTTAACTCCTGCATCTATGACATCAGCACCAACACTGGAGGATGTAAAACTAAATAAGTGCAATCCTTATGTAAATGATGTGTTCACCATTCCAGCAAGTTTAGCAGGTTTGCCTGCAATTGTAGTGCCGTGCAAGCGTGATGCTGGAGAATTACCAATTGGTTTGCAATTAATTGGACAATATGGTGATGACTCGTTGGTGTTAAAGGTTGCTAAATCGCTGGAATCTTCATCTTAATAGACTTAATTTGAGAGTATAAATAAGCGCTACTTATTATTATTTGCTAATGAGACTAAAGTTACTATTTCGTGAATGGATGAAAGTGTAACGCCCAAATTGATTCCTAATTCTACATTCGATTGAAGTAAATGATGTACAGCAGCATCCAGTATCTCAATGCACAGTAGATATCTAAAATATACAGTTTCTTTATAACATGATCGGCAATAGACATACATTTTCATTCTAAATTACAAGGTGAAAAAGCTAAAAAGTATTATACAGAACAACACACAATCTATGAATTGTGCGAATGATACATTGATGAGCTGATGGTATATAAACTAAGGAATCACAAATCTCACGATTCGATGATGACATAAATTCTAAACAAGACCAAACATTTCCCATCCCTTCAACAGTGGGTTTTTAGTATCTACTTGCAATCAGTTGGATTTTAAATTTCTTGAATTTTCTGGTTTTTGTTTGTTCAGTAACGTTTGAGTGTTTTTATGACAAAGTACGCAACCAATACAAAGAATAGTACCAATAACCGACCCTCAAAAACTTGCGGGAAAGGTTCAACTACCCCTCAGGAAGAGAGGTCATACCGAGATTTCTATCCGGATCTACGTATTCAAAAACCACTTCAAATTTTGAGGTTAACTGACCTTACTAACGATGAACTACCTACTGCACAAAAGAACTCACATGCTGCTTATCTAGAAAATCCCTTACCAGCAATAGCGCCAGTTTTTTCAAAGCCAGTTCCTACTCCAGTATTTAGAATAATTCAACATACCCCTCCCCATACTATACCTCCACCACTACCACCTTATACTACCTATATTGGTATCTTTAATTTTTTAATCTGGTTTAGAGCCCTCTGAAGATCAGTTGGCCCAAAGGACTGAATATGATATGGATGAACAAGGTTTTCCAATAATAATTTATACTTGTAGATAAACAATGGCTTTCTCTATATAATTCTAAATTATCGGAAACTAGTGATATATATTGTGATTTTGATTATTTTGAATGGGTGATGGATCAGTTAGAAAAACATTGGTTTGATTTAGTAAAACCTTTCAAATTGATAATATCTTCATAGGTTAAAGATATCCCAAAAGATTTAAAAGATACTGATCAATATCCTGAAGATATTACGTGCTCAGTTTGTGATGATGGAGAAGCAGAAAATAGTAATGCAATTGTATTTTGCGATGGTTGTGATTTAGCTGTACATCAAGGTATATACTTGTATGATTTGATATTTTAGACTGTTATGGAATCCCATTTATACCTGAAGGTCAATGGTTATGTCGAAAATGTATGTTGAGTCCTGAAACTCCTGTGGTTAGTTCTGAATCTAACATGTTAGTCTTGCGTTCTTTGTCCAACTGATGGTGGAGCTTACAAGCAAACAAATACAAATAAATGGGCACATCTTACTTGCGCTATGTGGATTCCAGAATGTCATATCCAGAATGTAGTCTATATGGAACCCATAGAAGGAGTTGAAGCTATACCAAAGAGTAGATGGAAACTAGTAATCTATCTTATTTTTTATTCGTTATAGACTTGTTATATATGTCATAAGCGACACGGAGCACCCATTCAATGCAGTAGCAAAACTTGTTGTACGGCATATCATGCAACATGTGCTAGAAAAGCGAAACTTTACATGAAAATGAGAGGACAAGGAGTGATTGACAGCAACCATTTCCGATCCTATTGTGATCGCCATTGTCCGGTACGTAAACTATATGTTTATGATTAGAAAGAGTATAAGGAGAAGATAAATGTCGATGAATCATTACGATTAGCCACAAGAGAACTATCTCGTAAAATAAAACTACATCAAGAATCACCAAAGAACAGAACTAAAAAACGGAAAATAATTGAAGAAACCAAACCCGATGGTGGCAAAAAAATGTATTCGTTAAAATCACCAATAATTCCTGTATCAATTTTAAACGAGATTGCCTCTATACCCTGTCCGTTTGGACTTAAAAAGAAAAAAGATCTGATTATCACTATTTCCAGGTATTGGGCCTTGAAGAAAGAATCCCGTCGTGGGGCTGCACTATTGAAGCGACTGCATTTAGAAGTAAGTCTATATCTAGTTAATATATATAGCCATGGACTGCTAGTTCTGCCATCAACAGAGAGGAAGAGGAGTTTAAAGCCCAAAAGTTTGAAGTAATACCAAATGATACCTTACTTGACAGCTTTTAACCACTATTAGAAAAGATTTGGAAAAGATTCGTTTACACTTGGATATGATTCGAAAGCGAGAGAAACAGAAACTACGAGTATATAGAAATATATCAGAACAATTTGAACTTGCTATCAATCCTATAAGGCCGTTACTTATCCCACTTTTGGATAAACTCAAAAAGTAAAAAAAAAATCAATAATCTAATAACGTTTTAGATATGACAAAAATGACTTTTTCTTATATCCAGTTGATGTAAAGCTTGTACCTGACTATATCATTCATATCAAAACTCCCATGGACTTTACAACCATGACTCTTAAATTGGATACCTATCAATACACAGATGTTGAATTATTCCGGGTAATATCGTACCAGTATCTAACAATAGTCTGATTTTGAAAAAATTATATCAAACTGCAAGATTTATAATCTTCCTCACACAGTATATTTTAAAGCGGCAGTTCGGCTGGAGAAATATTCAGAGGATTTGTTCAAACAATTACTGATTGATTGTAAAAACCAAGGGATTCATGTGACAAACGGTTTACTGGAGAGTTAAAATAATATCTATAATACAAGCCAAAGAAATAATGTCTAGAAAAATTCAATAATCATGTCATTAAATTGAATATATTGCATAAACACAGTTCAGAGTTCTATTTCTCATATAATATTTGGGACTGATGCTATTGATGGATGGAATTTTCTTCTCCAAAAGTCATTGATTGACTGCTTCGAAGCAAGGACATTGAAGAAAGTCGTTTGATTAGTGTCTGATTATTGCTATTTCTTTGAGCCTCTAAAGCTGGTAAACTGGGTGTTTTTGAGACGACCCGAGTGACTGTATTAGATGAAGATCTATTGCGTAACAAAGATCTTCTCGGTTGAACTGTTAATGCTTGGTAATCTACTGGTGTAGTATCTGGTAATGGGCTGAATAACAGTGCTGTTCGTTCTTGTTCTGTGGTATAATGATTTATACAAAGACGAGATTCAATTGGGATTGTCCTGTCGTTCCTGATAATAAATCTAACTCGTGATATTGACTTTTCAAAATAAGGGCCTAGAAGATATAAAAATACAAATATGAACTACCTTTACAAAATGTACATGAATGAGCGGTAGATAGAAAAACTTGCAAACCGTGTGTGAGGATATGTATACCAGCAATATTGTGACGTACTATATACCTTGCGGTCAACTCTTTCAAAGATAACACAGTCCCAGACTCACTTTCAGGTTCAGTGAGTAAAAACGGGCAATCAGTTGTCACCAGAGTCATTAGGGTTTTCAGTTTGGATAGTTCCTAAAAATCAACTGAAGTGAAAGATTACTGCTGGTAATGTTGTTAATGGATTGTATGATATATTTAAATGTTCCAGCTTCGATAATTGTCCCAATTCCGTTGGTAAAGTCTTTAGTTTATTGTTATCTAAAGCCAATTGAGTTAAATTTTTCAGAGATCCAATTGAAGAAGGCAAATAAACCAATTGGTTATCAGCCAGAGATAATTCTTTTAGCTTAGATAAATGGTAAATTGTATCTGGGAGAGTCTTTAATCTATTCTTTGATAAAGAAAGTACAGTCAAGTGCTTGAGGTAACCAATTTCAGGTGGAATTTCTTCAAGGAAATTGCAGCAGCTAATGGTATTAACTATAATATGTTACAGTAATAATTTAGTAGTATTAAACAATAAACCAATGTTATTGGTAACAGCAACTAATCGTTTGTTACAAGCAATCACAGTATTTGAGGAATGCGAAAAGTCTGAAAATGTAATTTGATGTAATTCCTCTTCGTTATACTGAGTTGGAATTGGTTTTTGTGGTAGAAGTAACTCTGGCATGATTTTGGTGCACACTACTCTAGTATTTTCCAATGCAGATCCAGAAGACTGCACTAGTGGTTTGTGGGTTTCTGAAGCATATGCAAATACTTGGTCCTTTGACACTTGGTTGCCCATGGATTGTTAATGGATAACAATTTAAGAATTGGGTGTGGAAAGCCTTATACGCGCCACACGAACCGAAACATCAATGACTCTCTCAGCATGAATTTAATAAGTGAATTGCGTGTCATAGCTATTGGTTCGTCGCGCTTTCCTTGCTTCTTTTCGTCTCTGTCGCTCTTTCTCTCTATCTAGCTTTGATTTAGTTTGGTTGCTGGTGTCTACAATGAATTGTATGCACAGTCCATACACTTTAGCTCAGAACATATGAGCTCATACTTCTGGTTGACATTATGTGCCTCATACTAAACGATCGCTTCAGCAGACTTTATAATCGCGGTTGAATTATCAAGTAGAGCGAAATAAAATTCCCATTTACCAAAAAGCTGCCATAAGTTTATTGGTCTTCTGCACTGAAATATGGGATTCGCACAGCATATTGATCAATATCTTGGGGTGTTTTTTTGGTAAACGATCGGTAATGCGGGGGAGGAAGTAGCCAGTACAACTTATTTGCTTCTAGTCCAAGCTTTGCTACATCGTCCCTGGTACCGCTCTTGATGTCATGCTGCTTGCCAAACCCTAGTTGAAATGCCCCTATCCCAGGAATCCAAGCATCAATTGTCGTGGAATTTTTGGTTTTGGGCACATATAGTTGATCGGTTGTGTGGTTGGATTCAGGCTTGTCAGAGACTTTTCGCGTTGATTGAGGAATCACCAATTTGGTATCAGGAGGCAGGTTTCTTGTGTTTCCGTGTACCAGCTGGCGACAGGCAAACGTGCCTCCTCTTTCCAGCAGATCCACAGCATATGACTCAAAAATGTATCCAAATAGTGCCGTAGGCAAAGGATTTCCCCAGTAATATTCCAAGAGAGCTCTCATCTCGCGCTTAACTTCAGCTCCCTTGTTTGCAACTATTATATCCAGTACTGTTTGAGATGCATATGTAACAGTAGAATCGGTGAACGGTAAAGTCGAAGTGATATGAACCAGAGAATGCACAGCCTTGGACTTATCATTGTGGGTAGAGTTTACGTCAATTATTCTGATACAGTCTTTGAGGTCGCACTGTTCACATGCTGCTTGAAGCAGCTGCGTTGAATCAGTACTAGTCACTTCCAGGACATACTCAGGGATGCCGCCAAGAATCTCGAATCGGCTATTCCAGTCAGTGACACCAGGGAATTTCGGAGCGATGATTTCCAGTTCAAGTTTGGTCCAAATCGGCATGTAAAAGATCTGAGATGGCGGAGGTTTCTTGAAGTCGTTGATCATATCTCCTCGTGGGGAGGTTGAGAGGATAAATGTGATTAGGGGATAGGGCAACTCCATAAAGTCTTTTTCCTTCTTGTACTTGGCACCAAAGAGACACCACAAATCACCGTTCCAGAAGGAATGATCAATTCTACTTGGTAACCAGTCCTTCGGAAACTGGAAGACACCACCTTGACCATCATAGTAGATTGTTTTGGGACCAACGATAAAGAGGACCCGCTTCCCCCTTTTGACCAGCTGCCATAAGAGATAGAAGAGGAATAGTGACTTGCCAATGCCGGGAGTTCCTGTGATGATTGCTTTGGTGACGGTGCGCTGTTTGCTTGGTGGATGGTTCAAATAGTCTTGTGCAGGGTACTGGTAGCACTTAGCCGGGTTGTGGATGTCTGCTGAGATGGATTGATAGCTCTGTCGGATATAGAGACCCTTCAACGTAGTGGAGGGTATGTTGTCTGCAAATACAAGCCATCTATCCTGCTCAGCGGCGTTAGGTACGTTTTTGTAGAAGGAATCACAAGGTGGGAACGAGGCAAATTGGACTTGAGTTGGTAGTGTTGAAAATGGTATCACAGAAACGACAAGAAAGAGACCACCATTCTTTGGCTTCTGGTAATAGTTGTTAGGAATACCACCCAAATCTATAATTTGATGTCCTTGTTGATCGTAGAATTGTAGTTGAGGTGCAGCAACCTGGACAAGAGCGTTGGAGAATTCCAACTTGACAGCATCCTGTACTTGACCAAGTCTTTCAGCTTCAGAAACATTGACTTCAGTTCTGATTCCATAGCACTCAACATTAAGGAATCGTTTTGACATCTTGGTTTGGAGTTTCAATGTTTCGTTATTTTCAAGAGAAAAGAAAGTGTTCAGAAATATTTCACTATGTTGCTGAAAACGGGTAAGAACTAAATAA
>MU621272.1:0-25792 GCA_025399215.1 Globomyces pollinis-pini | reverse complement strand
TGCAAGTTGTATGATGAACCAAAGCTTTATTTTGTTGTTCCTCCCCATCGGTTTGAAAAGTTCAAGAAGCAGAGTTTTATAGCAAAAGACGGCACGAAGGATGTAAAATCCATGGCTGGACTGAAGCAATATGTTTTGGAACTCCCTGTAGTATAAAATCTTTGAAGTTTATTACTTGATCCTTATCGCATTTGAACTTATCCATGTCATACAGCCATTTGAGTCCATTGGATAGGGTTATTTAAGTTGCATAGTGAACAAACACGGATGAATCTACGACCAATCAATTAGACATTGTAATAACCTATTATCTATTTCTCTCACAGTAAACACAGTATTATTATAGGCTATTTCTCTCACAGTAAACACAGTATCATTATAAGCTATTATCTATTGCTCTCTCATCAAAGCAGTATCATTATAAGCTATTATCTATTGCTCTCTCATCAAAGCAGTATCATTATAGCTTATTATCTACTTGTCTTCGTTTGTCATTCTAATCAAACGCCTCCGTCACATTTGATTGGTTGAAAAATCTAAACAAAGAAATTTTTCACTTGAAATCTTTTTTCAAAAAAAGCAACAGAAAACATGGGTTCTTCTATTTCATCTTTGCTATCTCAACTATGGGGAAAACAGGAAATGCGTATCCTGATGGTCGGTTTAGATGCTGCCGGTAAAACTACCATTTTATACAAGTTAAAACTTGGTGAAATCGTAACTACCATCCCTACTATTGGTATAATCACTTCCATTTCATATTAGGTTTTAATGTTGAAACTGTTGAATACAAAAATATTAGTTTTACTGTTTGGGATGTAGGTGGTCAAGATAAAATCAGACCTTTATGGAGACATTGTAAATCAATTCAACTAACTGTATAGATTTCCAAAATACTCAAGGAATTATTTTCGTAGTTGATTCTAATGACAGAGAACGTGTGGGAGAAGCTCGTGATGAATTACAACGTATGCTTAATGAAGATGAATTACGTGATGCTTTACTTTTGGTATTTGCAAACAAACAAGATTTACCTAATGCCATGAATGCTTCTGAAATCACCGAGAAACTAGGTCTTCAATCATTACGTCAACGTCAATGGTTTATTCAAGCTACCTGTGCTACTTCTGGTGATGGATTGTTTGAAGGTTTAGAATGGCTTTCTGCAAAATTAAAGAACAGAAAGTAATTTTTCCACTTAGTATCAAAGGCAAATTAAATGAAATAAAAACTTTTTAAAAGATTTGCTTGTATGTTGTCTGTTATGGACTGTTTTGATGGTGACGCCAAAAATGCATCTATATCATTGGTATAGTGTTGAGCTTCCTCAATATTGGTTGTATACCATTCCTTATATATCAATATACCATAGTCTAACATCCTAATTTCTTGAACAGTTTCACAAACTGATAAATACAATGACAATAGATAAAGTTAATATTTACAAAGAGGAGGTTTATTAAATTTGTTGTTTGAAAGAAACTATTGTTTTGATAATAAGTTAAGTAACCAAGTACTAGAATCTTCAACTTCAACACCATGAATATCTGACAAGTTCTCAACTGCATGATCACCCAACTGATGTAAATGTAAGGTGGTATCTGTACCAAGACCTTCCATTGACACCAACGATAAATCACCACCGAAATATTTGGCCATTAAGTTACAACTAGCCAAATTTGTTCCAAATGGTTTTGATTTGGTTAATTTATGGAATACCAAATTACGAGACCATAGAGTACTGACTTTGGAAAGAGGAATACCACCAGCTTGATCCGAAATTTGAATGGATACATCTTCATTACCTGCTGCAATTTTCACTTGGATAGGAGGCAAATGATTCATACTTGAATGTGTCTTGATTGTTGCCTTGATGGAATTATCAAATAATTCATATAAAATGGATTTCAAATGAGGTTCATAGTATAAAGCATTTGTTTTCACAGATTCATTCAAATCCAATACATTGATATCAGGACATTTTAAACCTTTGGATTTAAATGCATGGATAGATTCTTGTGCAATCATACTGGTAGTATCCAATAGATCAATTGACTTGACCAAATTTGTTCTTGACTTTGATAGTGAGATAAATTCGTTCATCAAGAGAGCAGAGGACATATTAAGCAGATAGAATTTCTCATAGAAGGAGGGATTCAGTGTGGGTTTATTATCCAACAAGGAGGAGTGAGTGTTCACAGTAGACGCAAAGAGACAAAGAGTATCAAGATGACTTTGTTGAATTTCATTAATGACATCAATAAACGACTGGATATTTTCGTTTGTAGATAGTTGCGGAGTAGAGGAAAGTAAGTACAGGTGTTGTAGATACTTGTCTATGATTGGAGCCATGGCAGTATCCATATGAGATGGCATTGTAGGTAATGACAGTAGTTTTAAAGCTTGAATAAACCTGATAGATAGTTCATTCCTTAAAAAAACAGAATCAGGCATAGCGTGGATATCAGATAAACCTTTCAACTAATGATTAGATAAATCAAAATGACTTACTGATAATGGATTTATCTTCTTATTAGCACATCTTAGGATTGATTTCCAAGCTGGATTTTTCGATACTTTTGGTAAAATTGACATTGGTCTTTGGAGTGGGAAGTTACGGCGTTTTATACTCCTTGGGCTCCACAGATGAACCATCAGTATCACATGACCCAACAAAAAACGTAACAATGACTGAGAAGTTACTAGAAATAATTAAAAGATTCGATGATCTTGGTATTGATAAACAATTAGTTTATTGCTAGAATTTTTAATTGTTTTTCTTAAAAAAAAAAGTAAAGTAAACTGATCAATGAAATTAAAGTACCATCTACTTGTTGATCTTCACGATCTGTAATCAATAACACCGAGTATAACTATAAATATCCATAAGTTGAACTTCAGAATCATACTCTCCTGATTCTATCATTTCCAATTGGAGACTCACCACGAAGCCACTTGAAAGCCTTCCAACTCCTTCAATCCACATTTGTCGCCCAAAACATTTCTTGTAAAGTGCCTCAATGGCATAATTTGAAATGTTGACCACCACTAGATTCAAATAGTTTCATTGCAAAAAGGTGGTAAAGTCGTTTATGTTGCTATCGATCCATTTCGTCCAATTACGTGTCTTGCGGTAATACTCTGGAAATGTAATTCTTTCTTTTATGCAGGCTGCGCATAATCAACGCCAACATTACAGAACCTTCTAGAATTGAAACGCGTCAATGGTTGGTTGCAATACCACTAACTTGTACCTCTTTTATGTAACTTGTACCTTTTTCATTTCATCATTTTCCTTGTACAATTACTTTCAATCATGATGATAGCACTATTAGTGTACTTACGTGTCCTTTGCTTATGTTTTACTCTTCTTTAACACAAATTCGTGGGTAACACTAGTTTAATGATGATCTTTCGTGCAGTCATTGATAAATGAAATGTCAAAGTAATGAAATATGGAAATTCTACAAGTCAATTTGTAAAGGCATTTTATTTAATCGTTTAATAACTATTCAAATATGAGATGTAAGCTTAAAATTCATAAACTCCATTTTCAGTCAATCCAATTTGTTCCTTACTATCCAAATCAACCAAGACATTATTAAACAATTCTGACAAGGTTGAAAAATAAATCAACATCAAAGATGCCAAAATATTGAAAATACAGAGTAGAAGCATATTAGTGAATTCATAATTCCAAGTTTGAATGAGTAAATATAGAACCAAAAGAAATAATGCCAGTTTATCCACCACGTTCAATACCGTAGATTTAACTAATTTCAACAATGATGAGTTTGATAATTTTTGAAGTCCTAGTAATAGAATAAAGATATCCAGTACGAGAAAATAGGTTTCAGTACTAATTTCTAACAATAATTTCAATCTAAAGTAGGTTAAGCTATGGAAAGAGTAATAAAACATGAGACTAGATTTGATAATTGTAATCCCTGTACCGACCAGAATAACAATTCCCAACACGTACAAGTCCATAGATTTCACTTTAACGATCCAAAACAATTTAAAGTACAGAATCAAAGTAAATACTGGTTGCATCATTTGAGTCAACACCAATTTCAAAGCGTATCCATTCAAATCCAAGTGATCGAAATCACTCATCAAATTTAATTCCAATAATGTTAACGCACCAGTCATGAAAATAAGTAAACCCAATAATCGTTTTATCCAAAGATCTTTTTTGAATTTTGTACACAGTGTATATGCGTTATAGAGACATAATAGAATATTGGGTATTGATAATACTACTGCGAAAATCACCTCTCGAAGTTCATAGTCTTGGAATTTTCTAGAAACCATCTTGGATTTTTACAAACTTTTTCAACAAGCCTTTTTTTTGTTGTTGGGAATTTGTTTCATTCTCCCCTTTGAAAGGTTTGTGTGACGTGATGGTAAGTTGTATTAAAAAAATGAAGGAAATGAAATTCGGGATGAAAGTATCACTCAAGTAGTATAAGCATTCAAAGGAAATTCTTTCAAAGTCTGAAAAACAGCAGGAACCATATAATGAGGCAATTGATCTGTTACAAAATCTCGTAATTTCTCTACATTTACACTAGATGGTGTTAAAAATGCTACCATCATGTCATCTTTCACCACAACTGCTGCAGCACTAACATCAGGATGTTTTGATACATTCAATGCAACTTCATCTAATTCAATTCGATATCCTTTCAATTTAATCATATCATCTGTCCTTCCTAGGATTTGAATTTGTCCTGTTTCGGTCCATTTACAAATATCTCCTGTTCGATACATTTTGGTGCCATCTTTGGTGTAAATATTATCAATAAATCGTTCTGAAGTAAGTTCAGGTTGATTGAGATAACCCAATGCTATCCCGGCAGTAGTAAGCATTGGACACCGAATTGTACCGATTTATTTTAGAGGAGAATCATTCGAAAAATTACCAAAAGTTTCCCAATTTGTGACGTGATTTTTATGTTAATTTTCTCTAACATTTCGGATTTAAGTTGTGCTACTTTCTTACCAGGATTTAGGATAAAAAAGTATTGTAAATTTAAGAAGAGATTGTTATAAATTAACAGGGTATCTGCTGATGTAATATATCAAAATTACGGACTAGATTTCTGTATTTACTACCGATTTATTTTAGAGGAGATCCGAGAATTACCAATCAAAGTTTACTAATCCTTTTATCAGGCAATTATATGATTGTGGTAATGATAAAAAGAAATAAAAATAAGCTTATAAAATAACAGTAAGTACTAGAGCTAAAATAATAATAATTTATTGTTCATAAAGATTGCAATTGTTCCATAAATTCCAAGCTATCTTTAGGTGCTCTAATTGAAAGTTTGGGATCTTCATAATCAGTAGTAGACAATTGTTCATTTAGCCATTTTATCCGATAGTCATTTTCATCAAAATCAAAATGCATGATGGTACCATCGGTATTTAACTTGAATGAGTTTTTATCAAAATTATCATTATGCCATTTAAGAAACTCTGGTGCAGGCCATTGGTCTTTCCATTCATTTCCATTTGAATCCTCGCCAGTAGGAAATGATAATACCTTACCATTCTCAAGGTGTGGAATTGGGATTGCACCAACTTTGATTTTGTACAAGTTTTCTTCAAATATAATAGTAAACTGATATTTCTCAAAACGATTATGAAAACATTTAGATAAAAGAATTCCATTTCGAACATCAGATATCCCTTCATCTCGGTCAAAGCAAAATCGATTGTACTTTTGACACCAAATTCCACTATTATCTGATGGGAAACGGTAAGGGATAATATGGCAAGCTTCTACAGTTTCATTTCCAGAAATAACACAAACTTTGTCTCTTGCTATCAATTTTTCTCTAAACTTATTTTGAATCGTGCTATTACGTCCTGCACTACTTCTTTTTGAGTCACTATTGCTAGATTGTTCATGGTGAATAAGATCAAATAATTGCTTATTTTGATTAATTAATTCTTTCACGTCAGCTACAGCAACACCATTAGCAGAAGGCATTTTCTCGATCAACTTTTCATAAGTCTTTACCAGCTCCTTGTAGATTTCCTCTTTTCTTTCAAGAGCATTGTAACGCTTATCCAGAGCATTGTAACACTTATCCAGAGCATTGTAACACTTATCCACTTCCTTCTGGTAGTATAAGTAACACTCATTTGTAACAGAGAATCCAGGATTTTCTTGTTTCCACTTTTCCAAAGTTTCTGTTGCTACTTCCATAGCAGTTTCCGCTTTCTCCACAGCGGTTTCCGCTTTCTCCATAGCAGTTTCCGCTTTCTCCATAGCAGTTTGCCCTTTCTCCATAGCAGCTTCAGCTCTATTAATTCTTTCTTGTAGTAATTCCTGTGGGTCCATTTTTGATTTGGAAAGATATTTTGAAACGCCAGCCACAATTTCGTGGAACAAACTTTCCATCATAAAAACTTTAATGACTTTTGCTGCTGCCAGGTATTAAAGAGAACAAAAAGAAACCCATCGTTTTGCCTTTAAAAGAATGTCCCTCCTTATCGACGATAGGGTATCACTCAAGTAGTATAACGGATTTAATTTGTTCTCGTCTGGATATTTTGTTAGGATTCTTTCGCGTCTTACCCATAAGAGGTGTAGATATAGTTATGACAAAAAAATTACACGTTTATTTAAAGGTAGTAATCAAAGTACTTTTATACTGATTCTTCTCTATCAATTCCAATAAACCTTTAAAGCACATACTTAGACTTTCTTGGAATTCAATCATTCTAGTTCTTGATATAACATCTGCATGATATTTTAATAATACGCGCAAGTGAGTTTGATATAGACCTCCAACAACTTCCAACTCATGAAGGTATCGAACACTTTCCATTTCCACAGGTTTGAGTGGAAGATCCGTCAATTGTTCCATTATGTCTGAAATAATGGTTAGATTAAAAGCAACATGGTATTTTGATTTGACACCTGACCATTGTTCGATTTCTGTATGATATGAGTGAGCAAATTTGCTTAATATAGAATAGCTGTTTTGTAATGATTCAAAGAGTTCAGCAATGGTTTGGTTTTTTGTTGACAATACTCGACAAGGAACCATATTGATCATAGGAGCAAACATACTAAATCGTTAAAAAATAAATAGATTCATACCTAAGAATACCATCAAGTGGTATGTCTCTAGCTGCCAACATTTCAAGAAATGCAATATCATCAACCCCAAGAAGTTTTTGAAGGGTCAAAGATAATGACGCTTTCAATACTAATGCAACTGTCAGCCCATTTCTGTTTAATGCAGGAAAATATGACTTTAAATCAAAATTCAAATAGATGGATTCATGATTCAAGCCTTGCGGTATAACATCAGAAGTTCCAAGGGTATGACTACCATCAAATCCTAAAAAGTATGATTTCCAGAATTCTTCATATTCTTGTTGATCTCTATTTAGAATAAATCGAATGTATTCTTTATAGCTTGTACGTTTGGAAACTATTTGACCTTGATAATACTTGAACAAATCTTGTAAAATAGTATCATGAGACCAACCATCAAATAATGCGTGAGAGATTGATAAAATTAAATGAGTTTTTTCTCCTTTATGAATTGCAATACGAAACCAATAGGGTTCACCAAAGAAAAACCCACGTTTTTGATCGGTATGTAAATATTCCTTTAAATCAGTAACATGAGTGATTTTAAATTGTGTATGAGGTTTTCTAATAAACTGGTACACTCTATCATTGATTTTACAGAATGTGGTTCTTAGTAATGGTGTGTTGATGTAAAGTTTGTCAAATGCTTGTTGAAATTGTTCGATATCAATTGGTTCTTGAAGTTCATATACATCATGGCTGAATGGTAACAGAGGGTCTGCATCACATTTTACAATAAACATTTCTTGAAATGGTCCTGCTGGATATATATCTTCTATATCTTGCAGTTTGAAACCCAAATCTAAAATACTTGTTTCAAATACATCCATATCAAAGTCATTGGATAAAAGATTGAAATCAGTCGATGACAAACCAATCACATCTTTGATCTCGCAAAGTGCCATCACTAATTCTATCATTTTCTGTTTCCAAATATCCAACCAAGTCTTTACATAACTTTCAATAGTGTTGTCATAAAATTCAACTTTCAATTCAATCGTTCCATTGTCCAAACTGCATATGATTGTGATATCATCATCATTTAGATTTTCCACTCCAATTTCAAAGAGGTCTTGATTATGAAGCATTTCAAAATGATGCCACCTTGATTGCTTTGATACTTCAACATACTTGAATCTAATCTTCAATTGATCTGTGTTTTGTTTTAATGGCTTTGTAGTTTCAATGAATAACTCTTTTCGAATTAGATCTTTCAATTCTTTGAGTCTGGTCACCATATCTTTGTTTTCAATTGTAAACCACACCGGAATGATTTTTGTGAAACATCCAACGATACCTTCGATATCTATTTCTGAATTGTAATAATTTCTATTGTTATTTTCAAAAGTAAATCCGATGCTTTCATTTTTTTCGGGAAATTCTCCCAAACTGTCAATTAATGCCATCAACACTAATTCTGGTGTAGCTGTATTCAGTGGGAAATTAGCTTGAGGGAACTTGGAACAAATATCACTTGATAAAAGTACTTTGTATGTGAAATCATTAAATAATTCTGGATTTGACAGTGGTTTCCTAAGAGTATTAAATTATCTCGCATGTACCTTGATTGAATGCTATTTATACAACCATGTGACTCTTGTTGAATACATTCAAGATTTGAATTCTGTACTCTATGATCAATCCACTGTTGCAATGTCACTGATGGTTTTTGTAGTTCCCCACCTGCAAGCAAAATGTCTAAATCTCCTAACAGGATATCCCAGGACATAGAATCTATCACAAGTTGATGACAAGTAATAAATAACATGGTCTTTAACTGGTACTTGATTATTCCATACGAATAAACATGGCCAAGTCTAACATCAATCGTTTGTTGAATATCAATCAAAGCAGAATCCAATTCATCATCATTTGATACAACAAACATAAGTGGTTCTCTATGTTTGAAATTTTCGACTTCAATGATGATTTGATTCCATTTTGTATCGTCTATCTCAAATCGACTCCTTAACGTGTCATGTCTTTCTACCAATATTCTAATTTTGCTTTCTAAAGTGTCTTGCAACATAGATTGTTTCAATTCCAACAATACAGATTGATTTCTATGATTTAAGGAAAGGTTGGTGTCTGATAATAGCAATGACTGAAAGGTTGTCACTGGGAAACAAGTTGATTTAGATTGAATCAACTCAATTGGTTTTACATTGGCAATTCTACTAATTGTTTGATACCGAAATACATCTGATGTTGAAATCTCCCATCCAATGTTTCTACAAACAGAGACAAGTTGTATCACTTTAATTGAATCTCCACCCAAGGCGAAAAATGATGTATGTCGTCCAATCTTTGATCCATCAACACCTAATATTTCACTCCAAATCTTGGACAATTCAATTTCATTCTCATTCATTGGAGCTTCAAATCCACTATCAACCTCCAACCTCTTCAATTGATTTTTATCAATCTAAAATTAACCATCACCAAAAAATAGTTACCTTTCCATTAGCATTCAAAGGAAATTCTTTCAAAGTCTGAAAAACAGCAGGAACCATATAATGAGGCAATTGATCTGTTACAAAATCTCGTAATTTCTCTACATTTACACTAGATGGTGTTAAAAATGCTACCATCATGTCATCTTTCACCACAACTGCTGCAGCACTAACATCTGGATGTTTTGATACATTCAATGCAACTTCATCTAATTCAATTCGATAACCTTTCAATTTAATCATATCATCTGTCCTTCCTAGGATTTGAATTTGTCCTGTTTCGGTCCATTTACAAATATCTCCTGTTCGATACATTTTGGTGCCATCTTTGGTGTAAATATTATCAATAAATCGTTCTGAAGTAAGTTCAGGTTGATTGAGATAACCCAATGCTACCCCGGCCCCACCAATTACCAATTCTCCCGATACACCAACGGGTACTAAGTTCATTGAACTATCTACAATATAGTGCTTAGTATTGTTCATCGGTTCACCAATAGTGATAGCTTCATTCTGATGGATAGTTGTATATGAGCATATAATGGTACATTCGGTAGGTCCATAAGAATTGATAAACCATGTTTTGTTGGACCAAGTATTTTGAAGGGTTTCAGTCAGTGCTTCCCCAATGACTATCAATTTTTCTAAATTTGGATAATCATTTGGATCAAGATTTAATAAACTGGTTGGAGTCATGACTACTATTTTGACAGACTTTAGTATTTTGTATGGATCATCATCACTACGAAGTACCAATGTAGCATGGCTGCAAAGAGTATCAAATATATCTCCAAGACAAACGTCAAAGGAAATTGATGTAAATTGTCCTACTCGATCTCCTTTTTTACACCCATGAATGTTTGGAAGAATTGCAGAGTAATTTGTCAGTGATCGATGACTGATTACAACTCCTTTTGGAGATCCCGTTGATCCAGACGTAAAAATAGCGTATGCTGGACTGTTCAATGGTACCGTTGGCCTATTCCATTCTTCTACTTTCATCCCTTTTATACTTTCCATATCAATCCATGTATATGAATCACCAGAATCACCAAATCTCTCTTTTTGATGGTCTTTCATACTCCTCAACATGACATATTTACATTGAGATTTTTCAAGGATGTACTGGAGTCGTGCAAGTGGTAAAGTACTATCTATTGGGATGAAAGCTCCACCCGCCTTTAATACTGCTAAAAATCCAATGACCATATCGATTGACCGAGTCGTAATTACACCAACAAAATCGCCAACGCAAATTCCCTTTGTGATCAAATAACTGGCCAATTCATTTGCTCGATCATTTAATTCTCCATAACTAATTGATTTTTCTCCTTCTTCTATTGCAAGGACAAAAGGATCTAACAATGCTAATTGTTCAAACACCTCATCTACACGTTTTGAAGGAATTTCTTGAACAGCACCCTGTCCAAAGGTTAACAATCGTTGAACTTGTTGGTCAGGAAGTACCGTTAGATCTTGGATATTGATATTGACAAACCCAATGCAAGCATCTACCACCTGACTGATAATGTGATTAAAAGTTTCTAATATATCGTTTGCGATATTTACAGACAATCTTGATATAAGGTAAGAAAAATGCAATTGAATATCATCAACTTCTGGTATAAAAGTCAATTCAATAGGATATATCACAGATTGATTTCTATCAAATTGTGATGGTGTTATTATTTCATTATCTGATTTCTTTCCTACAAAGTTTTGAAAAACAAACAAAGTCTCAATGATTCCAGCTTGTTGACACCAAGATTCTATTTTGGCAATACCTACAGATGTAAAAGAACCTCTGTGAATTTGATCATTTAAAAGTTGTTCAAAGATGGAAAACAACCGTTTATCTTTCATATTCATTCTACATGGTACTGTTGATATAGTTGGTCCGGTGATACTAAACATCAATTCTATCTATGGTTTTCACTTACATTTCTATATCAGGAACAGTTATGTCTCGACCAGATACAACTTCACCAAACACAATATCTTCCGTTTGGTAGTATTTCTGAAGTGTCAACCCCCACGCTGCCTTTAATAAAACAGGTTTAGTGATATGAGCTTGATGACATGCATCATTTAATTTACTATGAGAAACTTTCAAGAAAGATATCATTTTGTTTGAATTGAATTGTTCCGAGTTTTGAATTCGGTTAAAGAATGATGGGATGGACATTCCTTGAAGATATTGAGTCCAATACTTCTTCGACATTTCTTGATTTTCATTGATGATGTGTTGTACATACGGTTTGTAGGAAACAGTGGTTGAAAATACCATACCATTGAATGCATTTTCCAAATCGTTAAAGAATAACGCAGTAGACCAACCATCATATAGCAAATGGTGGATAGTTAACACTAAATGGTTTACATCTCCTTCGATTTTGGTGAGTCTAAACCATGGTAAAATTCCTTCTTTAAATCCACGTTGCTTGTCAAGGGGTAAGAATGCGTTAAGTGAGAGGTTAGATGATTCTAGATATAAATCCAGTGGCATAAATGTAGGATTTCTTACAACTTGATAAATCCCATTATTGGTACTGAAAAACAATGTCCGTAATATATCGTTTTTGAGTACAACTTTCGACCATGCTTGAATTACTTTATCACGCATCAAATTCGATTCAAAACTCCAGATGATTTGTTCCAGAAATGAACCCTGATGTACTTGATTAGATGAAAACATTGCTTCTTGTAAAGGCGAACAAGGAAAAATATCATCATCTATAGATTTTTTTCCTCCATGCAAACCTAATAATTGATTGATTTCTATTTGAGTCGATTCACTAATATTATGAGTGACGGAACGTAAAAGTACCTGACAACTATTTCATTTGTAATGTATTTTTGATTTAATGGTGTTGAAACGTTAGTCATATCGCGAAGGCTACGATGAACAAAGAGATCTTTCGCGTCCAAGTGGATATTTAACTTTCTTAATGAAGACACTAAATGTATGGCCAGAATTGAATCTCCACCAAGCATGAAAAAATCACTGTCTGGTCGAATATCTAAAAGGTCAAGACCAAGAACTTGTGCCCACACTTTTGCAATTATTTCCTCGTTTTCTGAAACACTTCTGTTTACAATTTTCTTTTTTTTCGAGACTGGGAAATTGAGTCTCAAAACGACTGGAGTAAGAAAGAAACAAGAGAAAAACAACTGTTTGAAAGAAGTCCAATTGTCCAAGTCATAATAGACTAAGCTGAGAATAAATGTGAATGTAGAAGCAATCAATAATCCTTTCTGTATAGTTTTAGTTGCTGGATGAATATCAGGGAATCGTTTTCGGGTATTTGAAATAATCTTTAAAGCCCAAAAGACATTTAAAGACAGAAAACCAATAAAGAAAAAACTACCCGCTACAACAGTGGTGATGGTGTGACAAAGACCCCGTTCAAATGCCAGGCTGACTAACATTCTAGTATTGTTGAGTATTCGGAATAAGATGTAGGATGAAATCAAGAGTACTGAATTAACCCATTTAAATCTATTGTCCACAAATTCGATTTTTTCAGAGAACCAACCAATCATCAAGAAAATATTGCTACCATTAACTAAAAGAAAAGGTACCTGATTAACATCAACTCTAATTGCTGAGAATACCATGCATTTTCAATTCTAAATTCATAAGTCAGTACTATGGACAATAAGGCATGAAATAGATTATCGTATCGAATGTTTCCAATATTTGACAGTGTGAAAAGTAGCTCCCATACGTAGTAACCATTTGCTACGGCCCCCAATTCAGCTTTAGAGATGAAAGAGAATTCAGATGAAAAGAAACCTAACTGAATGGTTCGCCAAGCAAATATCAGTGACGCGACCAAGTGAACAAAATTGAAATTCCATACAGATTTTTGAAGTCTAGACAATCTAGAGTAAGGTTTGAATTGTTTAAATTGGTTTTGTGCAACTTGATAAAGGCAATACCATGTAGCAAGAGATGACAAACGGGTAAGAATTAATTGCATTTTAGCCAATAAATTAGGGAAATTACTTACTGCTTTTAAAACAATTTCTTTCATTTACCACAAAGTAGCACAAGAAAACCTACCATTACAGAATATTCCAGAACTGTTTCTTGTTATTGATGTCATTGGTATTTTGAAAAGTGTCCAGGCTTTATGATTCCATCAGACTTTGATGGTAATCTCTCTTGACCACTCATTCAAGTAATTCAATACATTTTGTTATTCAATAGATGATCTGATTTGGTTGATGACTAAATTGCGTTGCACATGAACTCATCAGTCATTGCTTTGGGGTCATGTGGTGATTTTGAGATGGTCATGTGCCGTTTCAGTGACAAATTCGTGTAATGGAATGAGTCACAAACTTAACAAAGAGACCAAATGATATTTTAACGATAAAGAAATGGAAAGGATAATTAAGGTATTTCTACTTCAAAGAGTATGGATTGGGAGAAATTGGTGAACTCTCTTTTGGAGCTTTGATTACCTCGCATGAGGTTGGATCGGGCACCCTTAAAAAACGGTAAAATCTTTGATACTTTTATGGAACGGCGAAAAAAAAAGATAGTTCGAGACATAACTAGGTAAAACCAAAGATAGTCAAGGCAATACTAGATGAATCCATTGCTATTCCTTCTCATACCAAATTAGAGCTTTTAGAACATGTTCAAGGTCCTGGTCACTTCTTAAGAATTAAAACTTACAAAATATACTCAGGATTCAATACCTTTTCCATAGTTGATAATGTAACAATATTGAAACTAATTAATCAAGCTTCATGATAGTCTCAAGATATAAGGATATTAAAGCAGCAAGAGAGTTAAGCCCAAATTAGAGAAATTAGGATATAATTGAAGAAACTGGAAATTTATTATTCATTTCTGAATGAATTATACTATACAAAAACGGTAAAATCTAGAATGTAAATGAAAACAAGAATCTAAAATGGGAAAATAACTCTTGATCAACAGAGTAAAACTGATTACCATTTAAAATCAATTGTCGTAATTGAAAACAATTTTTCAATGACATTGGTATATCTATCAATAGATTGTTTTGAACCTTTAGTGTTTGTAAATTTGTTAAAGAACCAAATTTTGGATCAAGATGTTTTAGAAAATTATTATCCAAGTTTAAATAAATTAAATTGGAAAGTTGATGAAAAGAATTTGGTAAGGATCGAATCAAATTTGAGGATAAGTTGAAATATTCTAAATTGGATAGGTTTTTGATACTTGAATCCATCCATTCAATCTGATTTCTTCCAATATCCAAATGAGTCAAGTGAATCAATGAATAACAAAATTTCATACTTGATAATTGATTCAAATGTAAATTCAAGATTTTTAAATTTGAAATCAAATTCATTGAACATTTTGGAAAGTTTTGAATTGAATTATCTTCCAAGTTGAGACAAGTTAAAGATAAATTTCCAAGACTAACTGGAAGAAATCGAAGTTGATTATGATTAGCATGAAATTTAACAAGATTGGTTAAATGACCAATGAATTTTGGTAATTTTTTTAATTGATTGAAAGATACATCAAATTCTTGAAGGTGAATACATTGAACGATTGAATTTGGTAAAGTTCTGAGAAAATTGTTGTTTACATCAAAGGTTTCTAAACTTTTCAAGTTTCCAATATCAGTTGGGATTCGTATTAATCGATTTGATTTTAAATTTAAACTGGTTAAATTGTGTAATTTACAAATAGTATTTGGTATGTTTTCAATTTGATTGTTATTTAACTGTAGATATCTTAAGGAAGTTAATCGATTGATATCCTTTGGTATAGATTTTAAATAATTGTAATCTATAGATAATCCTTCCAAAGATTTTAATAACAAGATACTACGAGGAAACGTGTCAAATTGATTTCGATCCAATGATAATGTTTCTAATAATGTCAAATATTGAATCGAATCTGGTATAAAAGTCAAATGATTGCTTCCCAAATTCAAATACTTTAACTTTGTTAGAAATCCAATGGTTTCTGGTATTCGAACCAATAAATTATTATTGAAATCAATTTGTCTCATTTCTTTCCAATTTCCTAAAACTTGAATAATTGTATTGAATACCTATTGAATCAGGTAAATATCCAATAGGTTTTTGATTGATTGCCAAGTAAGTTTCTGATCGACTCTTTAGTAAATCAGGCATATTAATGGTACGAGACCATCGACTAAGAAACAAATTTTCCATTTCATTGCAGATATTTTTGATTGGATCAATATAAATTGAATCTTGTATTACAACACTCCAAAATCTTTGTTCAATTGGAGTAGGAATGGTAGTACGTTTCCGATTTTTAAATTGATATAATCCAAAGCAAACCTTTGCATAATTTATTCTTATTTCTTTGGTAAAACGATAGTTTACTTTCATCATTTGATTAAAACATTTCTTCCAGTAAAAATTCAAATTGTAGGTTAATCTGAATTGATGATTTAAATGACAAATCTTCAATAGAAACAATGGATTGATCTCAGTGATTTGTAGGAGGTGATTTAGTACTAAATTAAGGACCTCATTCGCTTTCATTTGTATGTGAAAAGTCAAAGAAAAATTAAACATGTTTTAACAAAGGAAAGCTAATTTACTAAACATTAATAAAAACCATCTTAAAGAACAGAAATACTATAATGATTGTCTTTTCTTGTTGTAATTGTATGATTTTTTATTGCTTCAGTGGTTGCTTTTATAATTGAAATCAATGATGTTTGTTTTCGCGTCAAAACCTTTTAAACAACAGACAAATGGCAGATGCACCAGAAACAGAAAGAGAATTCGTTCCATTAGCAAAAGATGGTCCAGCAAAGTTATCTAAAAGCAATTTGACAAAATCACAAAGTTTATCAAGGGGTAATTTAGCTAGTACAAAAGCATTGGGTTCTAAAAATAACCTGAGAGGTTCATTCAATAACCTATCCAGATTTCCTTCACAAACATTAAAAAAAGCTGTTGAAAGAAGAGATTCAGTACCACAAGCAAATGCGGTTGTTTATGAAAACACTTACCGTTTGAAACCAGACACAAAGTAACCATACCCCAATGATACTAATTTTTGAATTCAATAGGTTTGGAGCTGGAGCAGTTTCTAAAATTATTGATACTGTATTAATCAAGAATCTTACAAAGATGAAATATGAACACGAAAAAGTCCCTGAATTGATATCTACGATATCGAATGAGATATTGGCAGAAGTCAAAAGTATTTGAATTCAACTAATTGTATAGAACTCGAATATGACAGGTACAAGATAGTGGTTCAGGTAGATATTGGAGAATTTAAGGGACAAGGTATTAAAGTAGCTTCTCGATGTGTTTGGGTAAATTCAAATGGATAAAGTAATGATTAGGACACTACCACGGATACATGGGCATCTGGATCTTTCCGAAATGTAAATGATACAGATTGTTATTAATCTTAGTCTAAATTATTTGCTGTTGCAATGGTTTATGGTTGCTTCTACGAGTAATTGAATATCTTTCTATTGTTGAAATATATTCTGTTTTATTGATTGAGATACCAACTTTGTAAGGTTCATTCCAAAACCAAGGACGTTATTTTGATCGTCTTTATCGCTTGTGCAAGGAAACAAGTCCATTCCTTTGACTCTCCTACTTTAATGCCATTCTATAAGACTTGTTTACCCACATACATGGCCTCTCCTACGATACTTTAATGTCGTTTGTTTACCCACATACGTGTCACTAGGAGTAAAAAATAAAAACAACTTTACCAAAAATTAGTGCAACATGGGTATGTCAATTTCAAAGTTACTCTCCGGTCTGTGGGGAAAGAAAGAGATGAGGATTTTAATGGTTGGATTAGATGCTGCTGGAAAAACTACAATCCTTTACAAGTTAAAGTTGGGTGAAATTGTAACTACTATTCCTACAATCGGTAACTAAACAATTCATATTAGAACAGTTGCTAATCTGTTATTTTATAGGTATTGGTTGAATTTTAACATTTTTGTTTAGGTATTTCATATCATGAGACCTGATTGATAGGTTTTAATGTTGAAACTGTTGAATACAAAAATATTAGTTTTACTGTTTGGGATGTAGGTGGTCAAGATAAAATCAGACCTTTATGGAGACATTGTAAATCAATTCAACTAATTCTATAGATTTCCAGAATACTCAAGGAATTATTTTCGTAGTTGATTCTAATGACAGAGAACGTGTGGGAGAAGCTCGTGATGAATTACAACGTATGCTTAATGAAGATGAATTACGTGATGCTTTACTTTTGGTATTTGCAAACAAACAAGATTTACCTAATGCCATGAATGCTTCTGAAATCACCGAGAAACTAGGTCTTCAATCATTACGTCAACGTCAATGGTTTATTCAAGCTACCTGTGCTACTTCTGGTGATGGATTGTTTGAAGGTTTAGAATGGCTTTCTGCAAAACTTAAAAATCATCAATAAACACATTGTTCAATTTCATTTGAATGTTTTTGTAATAATCTGTATTGCTTATAGATGAGATTTTGTGACGCTTTGCTCATGTAGATGAGATTATGTAACACAGTGTTGTTACTAACACTCTGTTATATTGATACAGATAGGGAACAAATTATAAAACAAAAAGAGATTTTTTATTGAATTTAAATAGGAGGAATGACCGGTTGAGCAGGGACCCAACGTACTGTGAAACCCAATCTTGAGAAATGATCTAAAAATAAAAGGATTAACAAAAACGAAAATTAAACGAACCATATTCTTTCTTCATAATTCCAGGTCTTCTTTTCACGTAACCTGGTCGATCTTTTTCAAGTGATCTCATTACAGGTGCAACATTTTTACGTTGAGATTTCCAATCATCAATCATTTGATTAGCATATAAATCAAAATCATTTAATTCTTGTAATTCCTTTTGTGCTTTTAATTGATTTTGTTTCATTTCATTTGATTTCTGTTCTTGTTTTAAAACCTTTTTATGTTCCTTTGATGTTAAGGATCAAGATTACCATTTGTTTAACATGAAATTCTTTGATATCTAATAATCTTTTCTTTTTCTTTTCTTGTAATTCAATAGTTTCTTTTTTCCAAGATTCTGTATTTTCAATGTTACGAGCGCGTTCATTTAATTTCAATTCTTTAGCTTGAACATTCATCAAAGTACGTTTTGATTTCTAATCCTATTACCATGATATTAATTACATGTTGAATTTCAAATTCAGCTTGTTCTTTTAAATAAAATTCTTTTTCAGTTAATATTTTTTCTTCACGTAATAATTGAGCTTTTGTAGGTCCTTGATGACTTATAGAATTTAAATATTTATCACGATCTTGTTTGACTAATTCATTTGCTTTGATGTTATGTTCAGAAACAACTCTGAATCGATCATGAATTTCTCTAAAATATTAAATAAAACAAATTCATACTTTTGTTGATTTTGGAAGAAGTCTTTACGTTTTTCAACAAACATATGTTTCATGGAATTAAATCGTTCATTGGAAATTTCCAATTCTCGAGCTTCTCTTTTAGCTTTTTCCTTATTTTGCTATCAATATTAAAAAAATCAACTTTGTTTTACATTCTTTTGTTGAATTTGATCTACTAAAACTTGATTAATTTCTTTTTGCCATTTCATTTTGTTTTGAAAATCTCGAACAGATTTTAATTGAAATTCTGTTTTAATTTCATTTGCTAAAGATAAATAACCATCTTTATCAATCTATAAGATTATTAATTGTTTTTGGGGGGTATATACTTGTCGTTGTGTTGCTTTTTCAATAGATTTTTTATCCATACATTCTCGTAAATGATTAGCAAATTCAGATCGTTTTTGACGTGAATCTAATATTTGTTGTTCTTCTTTTTCCAATTCTTTTAAATTTAATAACCTTCGTTTTAAAAATTCTTCTTTTTCATGTATTTTGACTGCTAAATTATATTTGTTTTTATAATCAATTTGTTTATCACGTTCCTAAGAATGAAAGAAAGTAATGTATTACATGCAAGACATTGGACATGATTAATTGGGAATGTAAACTACGAACTCTTGGACCTTCACATTGTTGTAATAATCTTGCTCTTTGAATTGCTTCTTCACGTTCTTTTGCACGTATTTTAGCCCATTCTTGATCCGTATTTTGTCTTTCAATCTAAAAAAAAAGAATGAATATTTTCTTGAAAAACAAACTTCTGCTAATCGAGATTTTTCATCTGCCATAGCTAATCTTTTCAATCGAGATCCCATCACAGTATTACCCCAACTCTTTATCTTTTTTTGTGAAATATCTTTTAATGCTTTTCTCTAACCATCAATTTAAAAAAAATCATGATATACTTCTTGATGAATAGCAATACGTAAATCATCAGGTACATGATCTTTAGCTAAATTTTTAATATATTCCAATTGATCATTTGAATAAAGAGAATCTTTGATGGATTGATCTCCTTGGATTGGTTTTCGACTTTGATGATGTGATAAATAAGTCACTTTACGTTCTATTTGTTTAGCATTCACATTCATTTTAAATCGTGATTATTTTTTTAAAAAAATGATATTTTTGAATTGATATATAAAGAAGATTTTTTTTTGTTACCTTGTGGATTTAATTGTTTAATCAATTGCATTGTTTTCAATCTTCTTTTGTTTGTATTCAATTTGATGCTATACAAAAGAGTCTCGTTGATTTTTCTTCTTTATCAAATGATCAAAATTGAAATTTAAAATCAAAATGATGTATTATTTTTTTTTATAATAGATTTGATTGTTTTAATTTGATGTTTTTTTTTTGAATGGTAAAAAATGACGTGCACCATTATAGTGACATGATGACTTTATTGTTGTTAAGAATTGATCATTCATCTATTAAATTACAGTTTATTTCATAATCTTGATTTTGAATTTCTTTTTATAATTAGTTTGGTTTGATAATGATGTGAGATGATTTCTACACAATTAAGCTTTTTCGTGATTTTTATCTTTTCAAGGATAAAATAACCTACAAACTATAGTCATTAAAACATTCACTATACAAATATTAAAAGTACAATATATAAAAAACAGTTTATTGAATGACAAGGAAAAAAGATCATAAACAACTACCATTGACATCATTTAATAAACCAATTTAATCCTGAAAATAAACCATCACCACTAGTAGCACAAGTAGATTGAATGAACCAATCACGATCTTTAATATCCATCAATTTCATTTCTTCAATCATTTCATTCGTTTTCATTGCAAATGGTAAATCTTGTTTATTAGCCAAGATCAATAATCGACTGTGTTGTAATAAATCTTCATTTAATAATTTTGTTAATTCTCGTTTGGATTCTTGTATTCGATCTCGATCATTGGAATCAATGACATAGATAATACCAGTTGTATTTTCGAAATCTAGATGTTAATCTTTGGATTGTTACAATGTCTCCATAATGGTCGAATCTTATCTTGACCTCCTATATCCCATACATTAAATGTCACGTTTTTATATTGAACATTTTCAACATTAAATCCTTTCCATTAGCGTTTTTTTTAAGTGTTACCTATAGTTGGAATAGTAGTTACAAGTTCATCAAGCTTTAGTTTATAGAGTATCGTTGATTTTCCTGCTCCATCTAATCCTACCATCAGTATCTTCATGACTTTTTGATGATTCCAGAATGAAAATAAACTTGAGAATGAAAGTCCCATATAAAATGGGATTCTTGAACCTTCAAGTATTTATGCTTGGTTTACACTACATTGTATTGTGGACCAATGAGAAAGAGATTTGCCACGTGGATTGTTTTGTGTCCTGAATTGGTCCTATTTCAGTATTTCTCACAGTCAGTAACAATTATTGGTGTTCATTAAAGGAAACAAACAGATCAAGACATGAATGGATACTCACATTTAGGATTTAAAATACAAACATCGAATAATTCAAAAAGCATCAACCATAGTCATTTCCAACAACTGCAAAGCACCCTACTATTACTATGGTTTTTTGATTGTTATAGTTTAAATTTCTGTTTTCATTAGTGTAATCAAGTTTTATTTTCACAATTTCCAAACACAGTTTAATTAGCTTCCAGTGGAGGCAATTCATCATCTTCATCATCTGAATCTGGTTCCTAGAAATAATCAAATAATATAAATTTACAGTAGCAGCTCCGGCACCGGCACCTTTCATCAAACTAGCCATATCTGGCATTCCAGGCATACCACCACCTTGTGCCATCATTTGCATGAGTTGCTCATTCATTCCACCCATTCCACCCATACCTCCCATTCCACCCATCATATCATCAGCTGGAGTTTCTTCGACCGGATCGTCAAAGGTGTCATCTTGATATTTGGAAAAGTCAGTTTTAACATAAGCTAATTTTCCAGATTGTTTTTGTAAACGAGGCCAAAAGCGAGTATTATCATTTTCCTTTGCGACTACCAAGGAGACATTACGGTTAGTGACAGTTTTATGCCAAGAGTCTTCCTTTACTTTGTCGAATAGGTCAATGGAGAAAGCATAAGCAATATTGTTTACGGTAGCGTTAAAAGCGATTGAATGATCGGTTAAAATGAATTCGGGATCATTAAGATCTTGTAAGTTTACTGTGATGAATAGAGATTTTCTATCTTGAGCGTATAAGACAGGAGGAAACCGAGTAGCAGATCTAATGTGAGAGAATCAAGGATTACGTTGACATCATGTAAAAGAAAAAGAAATTCAAAAGCTTGAAATGATCAAGAACCCTAACTAACCCTAACTCAATAACCCTAACTAACCCTAATCAACCCTAACTCATCAACCCTAACTCATCATAATAACCCTAACTTAATAACCCTAATCCCAATACGCAACCCTAACTCAATAAGTACTATGAACTACTGTTATGGTAAAAAAGTGTTTATATATAAATTAGGTGTCTTTAAATACATTGGATCCACTTGGATTCTTGTTGGCAACGGGTCCCTGAACTACATACTAACTCTTGTTGACTCTGACAATCCTTCCATTCATAATCTCCTATACACACTTGAATAGTATCCGATTGGCATTGTCCAACTAGTGTTTTGTTTTCACCACTTCCCGTGTTCAAAGGGGTGGATCCAACTGTTGAAGATGATGATGCATAAAATGATTGGCCTCCTACAACTCCTCTTCCTGCTGGGCAGGGTACATACTCCCAAGTAACTGGGATACGACCAAGCTGGTAAGTTCTTTCAGCACTTCCGGTAAGTTCATCCATCATACGAGGTGATAAATCAACCCCAGAACCACAACCTGGACATTTATCTGCCATTGGGCCTATTGACGTTCTTCCTTCAAATTGAACTTGAATACATTGACCACATCGCGAACCATCATAAGCATTGATACCAACAGCAACATAATAATCATGATTTATTGGATCATTACCACAAGCACCAATTCCAAATGGACCTGCTTCAGTAGGAGGACCATAATAACTTGCTGAACCACCAATAGCACGTTTTTGTAATGGTCTAGCCATTCCCAAAGACAATAACATCAAGCTTATAATCAATTGCATCTTTTTAATAGTGAATTCTTTTTAAAATCTCGTTCCTTTTTATATTAAAGAATCCTTAATTTTCAATACAGATGTGGCGTTGGTCTAAAATTCCTCAAAGGGTCTCTTTATTTTTCGTGTTTTCTAAAAATAAAATAAAAGCAGAAATTGAAATCTTGAATTTAAAAACTAAAGATCATCAAATGAATTGAATTTGAATGAACTGAGAATCTTTAACTACCTGAAATAACCTTTAATTTTAAAGTTACACGTTTGTCAATGCATTCACATGCATTTGTTTTAAAAGTTCAATATTTACACGGTCGTACTTGAAATAAAGAATTTACAATATTCAATTCATCAATCGCATGCAAACAATTATTATCTGATACGTATTCTAGTGTTTTTCACTTGTTTCCTTAATGATCATTTTAAAAGCACTTTATATTATTTGAACACTCATTTTGAACCAGATAGATGGATGGTTCAAAGTTGAAAACTGGATCTATCGTCCAACTACCAGATCCATGTATATAATTATTGCAAACCATTTATTGCTATAGTAATTGATCATCCATGGTCCACTTCATTTATAGGTTATAATTCATTGGTAGTCCCCAATAGTATTGCAATTATCTAATGCTTAAAATCAGCGTACATTATCTTTTTTTTCAGATAGATTCAAACTAAACATCGAATTGTAATATTTTATTGGAAAAACTTAGTAGTATGTCATAAGTTGAGACTAAAGAGAATATCTCTTGGCAACACCACAAACCAAAGTCAATCTAGGATTTGTAATCAATGAGACAGATGCTCGGGATACATTATTCCTTCTCTTTAAATAACAAGTAGCATCACCAGTCCAAGTCCAATGAGTACATTGAGGATCACTGTTACAGGCTGGAGCACAATCAGCTGATTTACCCATCGGTTTGATATATCTGAGATCATTATGATCCAAATCATCACAGTTGTAGGCCCAATCACCTTCACCATAAGTATACCAATACAATTTTGGTTTAACCACACCACAATATTCTTGATAAGTTCTAGGTTCAAAAGTGGCTCGAGATGGATTAGATTTTACTTTAAAGTAACAAGTATTTCCAAGTAAGGCCCAAGTATTACAATTGCGAACATCTTCATAACACTGTCTTTGACAATCTTGTGGACTGTTGCTATTGGTAGTTTTGTAATCGTCACCAGGTGCATCACAATATTCACCCCAATCACCATCTTGGGATGAATGCCATAATATCTTGGCTTTCACCATTCCACAGTATTGAAGAGATGATCTGACTTCAAACTTTCCACGAGCAGGACTAGATTTAATCTTAAAGTAACAAGTGTTTCCAACCAAAGCCCAAGAATTACAATTTCCATCACCAAAACATTGACGTTGACAATCTTGAGGACTGTTACTGTTGGTAGTCTTGTAATCATCACCAGGCCAATCACAATATTCACCCCAATCACCTTCAGGTGATGCATTCCATAAAATCTTTGATTTCACCATTCCACAGTATTGAAGAGATGATCTGATTGAAAACTTTTCACGGACTGGATTCGATTTCTTTTTAAAGTAACAGGTACTTCCAACTAAAGCCCAAGAATTACAACCATCATCACCAAAACATTGTTTTTGACAATCTTGTGGACTATTACTGTTGATTGTTTTAAGATCATCACCAGGCCAATCACAATATTCACCCCAATCACCTTCAGGTGAAGATCTCCATAAAATCTTTGGTTTGACCATTCCACAAGCAATACCACCAACTCTTGCTTCAAAAGTACTACGACTAGGAGAAGGTTTAGTTTTTAGATAACAATTGGATCCAAAGAAAGCCCAAGCATTACAAATACTATCAGCATTACATTTTTGTTGACATTCTTGTAATGTTTTTGTACTGATAAGAGCATTATCATTTCCAGGCCAATCACAATTATCACCCCAATCACCTTCAGGTGAAGAATTCCATAAAATCTTTAATTTAACCAATCCACAATAATCAGTTTTTGAAGCTGGTTTGAAAGTATCACGAGAAGCATTCAATTTGAATTTCAAATAACAAGTATCTCCAATCAATGCCCAAGAATTACATCTACCAGTGTTAAAACATTGGGTTTGACAATCTTGTGGAGAATTGGATTTCACGGTTTGAAGATCATCACCTGGACTATCACATTTGATGGCCCAATCACCATTATCAGAAGTTTTCCAAACAATTTGTGTTTTATCAAACCATTGATAAGACCATACTAATTTGTTGTCGGAATCATAAATTCCAAAGAGACCTGTATCAGATACAGAAGAGGTAAATGGTCCAAATCCTGGTTTGCTATTTGATTTCCATACTAGAGCATTCTTGTTGCTCATATCAAAGTAACGCAAGTTCCCGTCATATGACAAGTCCAATAGATAGGTATGGTCATTCATAGTAGTATCCACTGATCCTTCTTTTGAAGCTGGGAAAATCACATTGTCATTCAATGCAATACGACTACTATTGGTGTATACACAGAATTCACCTGAATTGGAACACAATTGAGTCATATTGAGATAACCACTAACGACTGGAGAATATTCATATCCATCCGAATTTAAAGATGTCAGTGGTTTTGGATATCGAGGAAGACATTGATGACAAGGACTATCACAATAAACACGACGTTTTTCAAACAGTGTAAAGTTATTGTTTGTTCCTGGTAGAGCAAGTTGATTCCAAATAGTTTTGGTGGC
>MU621271.1:0-35405 GCA_025399215.1 Globomyces pollinis-pini | reverse complement strand
TTGATCTTTTCAATCATACTCTGAAAGGTTTGTGGTGTAATATCAAGTGAAGTCATATGAAAGAAAGGGTCTGATTTGTCAGTAATGACAATACGATATGTTCCAGCTCCATCACCCTATATTTAGAACCGTTATCATTACATTATATAAGAAATTGAATATTAAGTCTTTAGTTTCATCGTTAGTATGATCTGTTGTAATAGTGATAGGTACTAACTTTGAATGAATAGGTATAAAGTTATCTCCCATATCTTGACGTAACTTCAAGTTATGTTTATCATTCCAAGTGGTTTGTGAATCATATAAATTGTCCAAATACAGTAGCAGTGAGGGGTGGTTGATGGAAACTATTTCCATCACCTGTATTAAATTCAATTTCAAAACTTCATGTTCGTTCTATTGGTTTGTGAAAAGTATAGGTTACCATGAGTTTCGAAGTAAACCAGCGAATATCAGCTTGGATATCTATCCAACTGGATTGAAGAAATGGTAGTGATAATAGTTCAATGGTTCTATATCCATTGACTAGCTCTGTAAATACCAAGGTCGCCATTTCATTATCAGCAGTTACGTGTATATTTGCTTGATACCTAAGCTAATTATATGACTGTAGAGATACCTATTAGGCTGTCTTGAAACCTTATTTGCACAGTCTTGTATCAAATAACCAAATCGACGAAAAGTATCTTGAAATGCATCGTCTGCAGTAGATGGTAATATCCACTTCATTTCACCTACCAAGGTCCTGTAAGTAAATGGTGTACAGTTGAAAGTCCAGTGAAAAAATAGATCATTTAATGGATCCAGCATCTTGATTTTGTGTGATTGAGGATATTCACATTCAAAATCAGATTCAATTGTCATTCTAACGGTTTGAACTCGAGCATTTTGACTTTTATGTTGCCTGACAATAACAGGAATATCCAAACTCCATTTGCAATCTTGAAGTTTAGGATAATCTAGATTTTGCGTCTTGTTTGTTACTTTGAGAGGATGATTGTTTATTGGAATCCGTTTACAAAATGGTGGATGAATGTGAGAATGAAGAACTTTATTCTTGGGTTGGGTTTTCTCCTGTGGTGGATATAAGCTTTGCAAGATTTCAAATTGTGGTTTGTTCATATCAAGAAATATAAACGCGATTTCATCTTCAAACACAAACTAATGTTATATTTAAAATAGTACTATTAAACATCGTTATATTAATTTCGGATGCTTCACCTGCATGTATGTTTTTTAACCATTTGCAGACAATTATGACTTGCTTGGTATTAAGTTCAAGGTAATCGCGACTTGAATTTTAATCAATGAATACAATTTATTGATAATTTGACATAAATTCAATGAATTGGTATCATATTCATGTTTAGGTTTGTGTTTTGGAGTTTAATTAAAGGTATTTTGAATCTACACTTGAACTTTAGTATAAAAACACTCCTTGTGACCAAATTCAGAAAGCAAATGGACTTTATGATAGATTATAATACATTTTATTTTTATTTCATACTATTTAAATGATGGCTATCAATCAGTTCTACCAGAGGTGTTTATGAAGGACAAGATCCGTTTTTTATGAATAACACCTACAAAAACTCCCTCTTTGACAACCAATAATGTTCGTATCCCCAGCTTCATAAACAACTCCACAACCATCTCACAAGAAGTGGTGGCAGAGACACTTAGTGGTGCCTTGTCTACCCACTGGGAAAGATCACAAATGGATCCTGGTATATGTGAAGTTTGTAGAAAAGGTGATGAAATGGCTGGAGAACAAGTCAGTGGTGGTTGTGGGAATGCCAAGTTGTGAAAAACTATGGAGTGACTGAGTGGATTGCGTTCGGCTTCGTTTCGGATTGAATCCAATGCATGTGTGATGTCTGTTTGCGAGATATATCCAACCAAAACGCAACCAGATTTAACGATCGGGAACCCACCATCGATAGATGGATGAGATCGCTCTAGGAGTCAATATAGAAAGATACAACAAACCTAGTTTAGCACATTTGATTTCAATATCACTCAACCGATAAATAGCCTCACTATCTAGCATATCACCACCAGCTTCCATGATATCTTGCGCCATTGCGGGTTGCCGTATCAGTGATCTTTTATGGTTCAAAAATGGATATCCCTTATGTTGAATGACCAAATCGTAGATGGACAACCGCCCAAAGGCATCGGCAACCCATTTGGCACTCATAATGGCAACCATCAGTGGAAGAACATACGTTAACGCACCAGTCAACTCAAACATAATCACCGTCAACGACACTAACAATGAACCATTGATTCAGTACCTGTCATTCGAGTGACACCACTAAGTGTAGCAGCAGCTCCAACCAAAGCATACACACCCGGTATAATCATACTTTTATCTAACCCAAAAACTGTGACATGTCTAGATTTAAACAAAAATTAGTATCTTACGATAACAATAATTGCATGGAAATACCCATCATTCTTCCCATACAAGCACCCACCACCATCGAAGGAATGAAAATCCCTCCAGGAATCCGAATCCCAAATGTAATTATCATTAAAAATGCTTTGGTACATAATGCGTATCCTAATGCCCACAGAATACCAGTATCGTTCGGCCTACTGTTAATTCAAATAGTTACCGACACAGAATGGTGGGGTTTGGATCATGGGGATCACATTCGCTGAAGAGATCTGTTAAAAATCGAGTATTGGGCCGTCGTGTGAAATCATTTGGAAAACTAAGGAGACTGGTTAAGAGCGATACAATAAGCACTTGAAGTATTCCATAATCTGCAAGTTTAGATTTCAGACGGTCCAAGATAGAAGTCAGTTTAATAAACAATGCACCAAAGAGTCCCTATCTTTTAATCAAAGTAATTTACGCCAAAGATTCCTAAAATTAGGAATGGGATAAGTTCAGGGATATGCCAATCGGTGTCGTAGCTAACCTGGAATAAAACCAATTTCCCTGATCCCAACGGATTAATCAACTTTAAAGTCACTGCTGCAATTAAGGCACAGAAAAATGCTCTCCACATAGTTTTCTGTGGAAAGTAATAACTGGCTTCTTCAAGGGAGAATAACACTCCACCAATGGGGGCACCAAAGGCAACAGAGACACCAGCAGCACAGGCAGCGGACATAATCTCACGTCTTTTAGCATCGTTCTTGGAATATTTTTGAAACAAACGACTAGTGACGTTTCCAACTGCACAAGCAACATGTACCAATGGTCCTTGCACACCCACAACTAATCCAGCCGACATTGCAAATATCTACCATCAATCCAATAAAAACATACCAATGCAACTACTTTATACACAAGCGTCTGCAATCCAAGACAGCCACGTATGACAAATCCACCGAGAATAGTTTTGACCTCTGGTATTCCAGATCCGGAGCAATGAAATGCTTTCAAGTCATTTACGCCATTCTCACCGTTCATTTTACGATCAGGACAGATAGTAACAAGTATGGTGCTCGTGAATGCAAATAAACCACCAAACAAAACATAAAACAACATCGATACTGTATTGGTATCCGCTATCATTAAAAAAAAATTACTGTACCATTAAATAAAGCCGACCATGAGATCCAGCTTGATCCACACGAATCTTCCGGTAGAAGGATCTGTTCACGACAAAAACCATAGCGAAACGAATCCAACAACGGAATTGAGATATCCATTAACGAAGCCAACAATCCACAAATAAGACCTGAATGTGAAATCAACAGTGTATACCGACAAGTGCCAAAACAATCCAAGCTTGTGATGCATCGTAATACTTTATCAATTTGCCTTTAAATCCAGGTAAATTCTTAATCCCTCGTAATCGAATGCGTTCCTTAATATTATCATGTATCCAGTCAATAGTTGTATAATCATCATATTTCCACCGTAACCCATGCTACCATCAACAAAAACCAGACGTACCTCATCAGCAATCCCAAGTTCATCATCCGGGCCATTCAACCACCGTTTGATACGGGTAAAGGGTGAGTGATCTATATCGGGGGTAGTTATGGGTGAGAGCTGGTTGAATGATGCAGGGGACCATGAATGTCTGCTGAATTGATCGTCATTTCTGGACAAGGACACTCTTAATGGCCTTGGTTTTGGAAATTGTGGTTTTTGAGATATGGGTAACAGTGGTTCATGTTCAGGTTCCATTTATTGAGTTTAATTTGGGAAAGTGTGGGCTTTTGATTTTGTCAATGGGCCAAAATGTGATTGACGGGTGATTTTGAAGGTTCTTTTACTGGTTGCTTGTGGTAAATTATTTGGTATTTGGTTTTGTATTCAATGATCCTGGAATTATTTTGTATCCTTTATTGTATTCTTGAATACTTTGTATCACTTTGTAACAAGATCAACAGATTTTCATTCATTCTTAGAGTTTAAAGTACGTGCATTGCTAGTGAGTAATTTGGACGGATAGTGATTGATTTTGTATAAATTACCAACCCATTTATAAGACTAGAATCAGCATTTTTTATTACAAGGAGTAAAAATTGGTAACAGGCAAGTTGGAAGCATATCAAATAGAAATATATAATTGATTCATTACTTTATTTCAAGTTCTTTGTAACTGTTAAAAAGTTCATCCATGATGAAAGTAACACAAACATGAGATTCCATATTCGGAAAAGAAGGCCAATTGAACAAATCAGAGAATATTACAATTGAAAACAGAAAATAATATTGAATACTATATATATTGCTTAAATTCACAATCCGACTAATGAAAATTCTATTGGTATGCCATAGTCTCTATCGAAAGGAAGTTACCAAAACAAAAATTGGCAAACAGCTAATATATACATAATATTCATAGTCAATCCACACTCTTGACCAGAAGATTTCCCAGTTTCAGTGGTACTAGCAATCCCAATGTTAACTACAGCGGTAGGAGGAGGAGCAGGTAATGATATGACAAACTGCGGACCTAATATAGTTTGGCTTCCAAAGTTCCCACCAGCAGTTTGTTGGAGTGCCATTCTAGTGAATATCTGAAGAGTACCATTTTGTGCCAAGATGTCATCTCTTGTAATATTGAATTGAGTAGGATTCAATAGTATTTTGGCTTGTTGCGGAACAGTTTGAGAGAAAGGAATGGGAGTGCCTTGAAAGATGGGCGGACCAGTTAGGGAGCCTTTACCCGACAACGGCCTAACCGTAACAGCAATTGCAGAAGCTGACTGATTAGCGATACGTTGATCGTAAGTGATGAGTATAGTCACATTGTCAACGGAGTAACGGAGTGCTTTCTATGATCAGAATCGGAAAACTTACGGGACAGTTGTTACTAGGCTGCAGTTCAGTTTGTTTGTCGAACAAGCAAGAAAAAGAGATGACATTAGGTGAGTTTAAAGGGATAGGAGGTAGTGGTTGTTTAGGGAGTGTAGTGTTAGTTGATGCTGTAGTAGTTGTAGTGTTGGTGGATGTAGTTGGGATGGTGGTTGTGTTTATGGATGTCGTTGTAGTTGGTAAAGTAGTTGTATTCTGAGCAGTAACAAACAACAGCAGCAAGAACAACAACATTTAGGTAAAGAAATTCAAAGTATTGGCTGGTTGATGGCTTTGTGTTTGAAACTAGCTTGAAACATCCAGTCAACCACCACTGAAGAAGGTAGTAGTAGTAACTATATATTGGTAGTAGCTATTGGTTAGTATGGTTATTAGTACTTATGAATTAGTAAGTGTTAGTAATGATTGAGTGATATCGAATCCATTCATGTCCTACATTCTACCATACTTTCTCGTACCTTACCCAACCATCAACTATCATCTTAGCATCCTTAATAACATTAACTACAATACCTCAAATACCTTATTATTGGATTGTATTATTTTTTTTTCTTTTTTTTTTCTTTTTTATTATCATCCCATTGAATTATTAAACTATGGCTAAAAAGGATGTCAAAGGAAAGAAAGGTGACGTCGTCAAATACATCGCTAGATCGCAAGCAGTACGAAAACTACAAATCACCCTTGCTCAATTCAGACGCTTATGTATCCTAAAAGGAATTTATCCTGTCGAACCAAAAAATAAGCGTAAACTTAATAAAGGTTACCATTCTATATCTCTAACCTGTAGGTTCCACTGCCCTCAAAACATTCTACTATAGAAAAGATATCGCTTACTTGTTTCACGAACCAATCCTAAACACTCTTCGTCAGGAAAAAATTCATCAACGTAAACTCGGAAAGGCTTTAGGAAAGAAACAATTTGAAGTTGCTAAACAGATTCATGAAGATAAACCAATTTATACTTTGGACCATATCGTTAAAGAAAGGTACCCCATCATGCTAATCATTCTAGATATCCTTCCTTCATTGATGCTCTACGTGACTTGGACGATGCTCTGTCCATGATTGCCCTCTTTGCTACTTTGCCTGCTGATGATAAAATTCCAATTCATCATGTCAAGGAATGTCAACGTTTGCTCGCTGAATTTCAGAATTACATTGTTCTCTCTCACTCTTTGAAGAAAACCTTCCTGTCTATCAAGGGAATCTATTATCAAGTCGAAATTAAAGGACAGACTATTACTTGGATTGCTCCTTATCAATTTACTCAAAATGTATGTATAATAGTCACTTTTGGTGATATACACCAATTCAACATCACTTTAAATAGTGAGAGTGTTTTTATTGGGGGTTTTTAATCCTATACTTAACGAACTTCTTTACAATTTCGAATACTAACTTTGTAGATTCCACATGATGTTGATTTCCGAGTCATGTCTACTTTCTTAGAAATCCATGAAACTCTTTTATCCTTTGTGAATTACAAACTTTACTCTGATTTGAATCTTATTTATCCTCCTAAACTGGATCAATCTAAATTAGAGTCTGATGCTGGTCTCAGTTCGTATATTATGCAATCTGTCACTGAATCAGATGCGCAAGTCGAAAACACCCCTACAAATAAGAAAATGGTTTCAAAGTCAAAGAAACAAATGAAAACTTTGAATGAAAAAATGAATGAAATTCAAGAACATCAAATGGATGAAGATGAAGAGGATGAGGATATTTCAGATGCTGACAATGATGATGGTTTGTTAGATGTACCAGAACCAGTTGTCGAACCTACTACTCAAGAAGAAACTGTCTTATCCCTTCGAGACGCCAAATCAAATGAAAAGCATTTATTCGCAAACTGTGTGTTTTGGATCTCTAGAGAAGTACCAAAGTATTCTTTGGAATTTGTGATCAAAGCTATGGGAGGTGAATGTGGTTGGGATGCTACAACAGGAAGTGGATCCCCATATGATATCAATCATCCAAAGATCACCCATCATATTACCGATCGTCCACCTGTGAAGAATGCAACATTGATTGAAGGTATTATATAAATTATTTTGATAAATTAGGACGTGAATATCTTCAACCACAATGGATCTACGATTGTATCAATGCATCCCACTTAGTCAAAACCAACAACTATCATCCTGGTGAAAAGTTGAACCCTCATTTGTCACCATTTGTCAAACCAGGTGAAGATGATTACTCACCAGATGAACCAATGAAGGAAGAAACAGTTACTGCCGCCGAAGTGGTATTCATAAGCAATTAACAAGTATAGGACGCCGAAACAGCCCATCAACAAGAAGTCCATGCGGAAAAAGCTGGAGTCAAGTATTCAGAATTCCAACCGGTAGCCAAGAAAGCTAAAAAGTCGAATGAAGAAGAAGAAGCCAAAGAATTGTCCAAGATGATGATGAGTAAACGAGATAAGAAACTATATGATAAGATCCAGTTTGGTAAAAACCGTAAACAAGAAGCTGCCAAAGTATTGCGTGAGAAACGAAAGAAGATTGTAAAGTCCAAACAATAGTTTCTTTTTTTTCTTCTAATAAATCACTCACTATATTCAACTCAACACAATTTAAGTAGATGATATCCAACCCATACCATAAAACATCACACCAGTACTATACTACATACCATCAACTCAAACCAGTACAGTACTCAAAATGGTACATTCCTTAATCCGTGTCCATATTATTCCACTCGTCAATCAATATTCGGAAGTGGCACAAGATCACGTCATTTCATTGATGAATTCACAACTTTCTCCAAAATCCAACTTGAAAAACTTTATCAAAAAACATTAAACCATGACCATTTACAAGAACATTTTACAAACCATTGGAAATACTCCGATCGTAAAGATCAACAAATTAGCACCCCCTGGCATCAACATGTATGTCAAAGTAGAATCATTCAATCCATTGGCTTCCGTTAAAGACCGATTAGCCATTGCTATTATTGAAGATGCCGAAAAGAGTGGTAAACTCAAACCGGGTATGACAGTGGTGGAAGCAACCTCAGGAAACACGGGGATTGCACTTGCAATGGTATGTGCTGCTAAAGGGTATCCATTCGTAGCAACTATGGTTGAAACCTTCTCAGTTGAACGTCGTAAACTGATGAAATTCTTGGGAGCTAAAGTGGTTTTGACTCCTAAAGAATTAAAGGGATCAGGAATGGTTGCAAAAGCTAAAGAATTATCTGAAAAACATGGTTGGTTTTTAACTTCACAATTCACAAATGCTGCTAATCCTGCTTATCATCGACAAACTACTGCTTCGGAAATCTTGTCGGATTTCGCAGGTAAAGATTTGGATTACTTTGTCTCTGGTTGGGGTACAGGTGGGACTATTACTGGAGTGTCATCCATGTTGAAAGTTGCAAGACCTGATTGTAAAATCGTTGCTTCTGAACCTACAAATGCATCCTTACTTGATGGTAAATCATGGGCACCACATGCTATCCAAGGTTGGACCCCTGATTTCATTCCTGAAGTACTCGATCGTTCATGTTACGATATCTTGCATACCGTTGATGATGCTGTTGCTATCAACACCTCCAAACTGTTGGCACAAAAGGAAGGGATTTTCGTGGGAATTAGTGCTGGTGCTACATTTGCTACTGCATTGAAGGTTGCTGGCACTGCCAAGCCTGGAAGTACCATTTTGGCCATGTTGCCAGATACTGCCGAACGGTACCTGAGTACTCCATTGTTTGCTGATATCACTGGTGATAGCGATGATGTTGAATAAATACAGCTTTTACTTCACTTTCTATTTGTTTTTATTATAGTTGTAGAGTACATGTAAATGTGAATAGTTATTCAATGAGATTTATTTAGTATACAGTCAGTCAAGCATGACCTCGCGATTGTGGTTGATTAAAACAATTTGGATCCAAAAATTGGGTCAATCGAGTATCATCATGATCAAGCACCACCACCTTTGGTACTGCATCCGGGTTACAAAAGTCCTCGTACACTAACGGCTCGATATCATCAACTGGCGAAGGATTGGAAATAATGGAGCGTTGTGGACTATATTGTACCATCCAATGATTCTTTAACTTTTGTAAAAACAAGAATTGGTGTATGAAATATACAATGACAATAATTATGATGATGGCTATTATTAGACAGATGATGGTAATGGTATTGGTATGTGCTGGTGCCGTTTGTGATGGTTCTTGAGTGGTGTACGTGGATAATGGATTTAATCCGTCTCTAATTTGTTTAAAAATACATTCAATTTACATTGATATGACTGTCATGGTAAAATCTATTTGGTAAAGGTTTTGCTGATGATTGATGGCGTCTAAATAGCATGAAACGAGGCTTTTTTGTTTTTCGTTTATGTTTGAACATGTGAATGGAATTGTGTGTGTTGAGAAGTGTGTGTGTTGATGATTGTTGTGGTTTAAACTTGAGCGCGTATATTTAAGAATACTTTTTTTTACGGCTGTTTGCATATGAAAACGGATGGAATTCACATACGCGCTAGATTCATGTGAAAACTATACAGACCAGAGGTGAGATACAATATTTTCTTTTCCGATAAAGTTGAATTTTATCGAATACCCACCTAGTCACTCTTTTTTTACAACCTGATCACTCTTTTCAATTTCCACCCCAGATCTCAATTCTTGTAACTTGAACCCCAAATTCAAACCTGTCAATGTAAATAGAACTGTTGTGGGGAATACGGTCGAAGTTGGCAATGCCACTCGTCCAGTAGATAACGTAGATGACACGCTTCTGGATTGCAATGCAGAATATATTACACTTTCATTAAATTTTCGCTATAATTTAACCCAAAGATAATTCTAGTCTTAGTAATACGCGCAAACAATTCAAAACAATGAACTCTGTCAAATACAAGAGATAAACAATTTTTTATGAAGTTATATTTATCTTGAAAATTAATTTAAAAGGAAACAGCAATTGGCTAATCATTTTGTAGCAGCAAATGGTCAAAATAAACTCGTATTGCCCGTTTGTTTCCTTGAACGGGTATGCATTTCATCAGGGGCATTTTCCCAACTATGAAATGCTTAACTGTCAAAAATTCCGCATAATCTTAAGGGTTTTTACTTTACACATACCTGTATACTGGAAGCGTTACTATTGAACGGCATCTAATTTCAAATTGACTTAGATATCTATACAATTTATTGCCATACTTTCAACTAACCAACACGTTTAGAATTCAATGGAATGACTTCAATGGGAATTGAACAATGTTGAACCAAAAAATCAGAAACAGACAATTTAAAAGTTTTTTGAATAGAAGAAAGTCCACGACATCCAATTAAAATTAAATGAGGATTTAAAGTCTTGATGAAATTTAATAGATCTTGTTTTAAATCACCTAATCCTGCAAATGCACGTACATCCAAATTTTCATCCAACAAAGGTTTTGCTATTAATTTCAATAAATGAACACTAAGATCGCGATGCAGTGATTTCATACGTTGATGGATATCATGATCATAACCAATTAATTGCATATATTTGATATGAAATGGAGAAGTGTCTGTACTAGGCCGTACATTTAGTAGAATTAAACGATCCCCCTCTTTACGCATATTTGACAAATAGTGATGAATACAATTTTTAGTGTATGGAGAGTCGTCAACAGGGAATAAAATGATTCTGGTAGGATTTGGATTGATAGTATTGTGTAATTGGATTTCTTCCAATTCACTTGTTTCGTTTGAATTTACCATTTCAGTATTTTTTAAAGTCAAGAAATTCAAGGTTTTATATCGAATTGATTTGTAAATTTTAGTCATGATGAAACATCACTAACCCTAGAGTAACCCTAGACTGAAGATTCGAGAGGAATTGTAGAGGTAAGAATTAATGAGAAATGAACAATGAAATTCACGATCATATTCAATGCTTACAATCATTATAAATGCTTACAATCATTATCAATGCATAATAATATAATTTTATTCAAATCAATATCTTACTTCACATAAAATTTCAATTTCTTTAAACTCATCAATAACTTCAAGTCAGAATCTCCATACAATGGTATCATAGATTCACATTCATCCATATAAAGTAATTCCGAAAAATTAAACCCTAATCGATCTTCTGCTGTCATGCATAATTCATCATAGGTTATCGCTCGTTGTTCTTTCCATGCAATGATCTCTTCCCCAAGACATAGTTTGATCGTTATCGTAGAGTCTTCTTGATAATCTTCTAACAAGTCCATCAAAGTATCTGCTACATCCACAGGTGCACTTGCAAATGATTTGGTATCCCCTGCACGCACTTCAAAGAACTTATTCACATACGTAGATTGCAATATGTGACCAGGAACAGTGAGTAATTCTGACAGATATCGATTTAAATCAAATCTCGCCATTTCTGCTTGCTGTAGATTTTGTCCTCCCGTTGGAATGGTCAGAAATGGAATAGATCGAGGTTCCCCACCTCTACCAGATTCCTTGGGAAATCTTGTCACCAATGTTACATGTAATGCCCAGAAATCATCATAAGAGCGCTGTAAAATATTGAGTCGGCCATTATTGTATTTTGCGTGTACGGTGAACTGCCATTTGCCATCTGGTTTCTGTTCACAATATTGTACAGTAGCATTATCAATAGCAACTTTTTGGCCGTAATCAGTCTTTACCTGTAAAGGTTTCATACGATCAGTAAGGTCAGCAACTTTTTTATCTACTGGAGGGCTAGGTAAAACTTCACGAGGGGTTTGAGCAAAGTCAAGTGGTTTTGGTGATTTAGTGCGAATTGGATGTGATTTTTGGGGAATTTGAGGTGCAGGAGATCGAGTGCGAAGACCAGGAGATGCACTTCTTTGTGGTCGTTCATCGTAATTGCCTCTTGCATTAGGGCTAAAGTATGGGTCTTCATGTTGTTGATGGTTATTACGGTCTCTATCACGAGCAGGATTAAATGATTGTCTATACGGGTCGATATTATCAACAAAGAAATCATCAGGACCATCGTCATAGTAGGGTTGACGAGGGGGATGGGTACCCGAATTGCCGCTATAAAGCCCTGAATTAGGTGCACTATATAGTTGTCTATCATCTGGGTAGCGGTCATCATAATCTCTATAGTCTCTATCATTTTCTTGGTAACGATTATCACCATAGTCATCATAATTCTGTTGATTATCCGACCCATTCGGATAATTATTTGGTTGTCCGTTATTATAATACGGGTCATCCTGTTGCCCATCATTATAATGAGCGTCATCAGGATGTTCGTTATGAAATTGATTATCATTATTCTGTGACCTATCATCATTTCTTGGGTCCACAGTTCTCTTGATATCTTCAAAATAACGACGATGAACAATTCCTCGAACTTTCAGGATTGGATTCATAACTTCATAAATATCATCTCTTTCTTTGATAACCTACTATGAACAAAATGTAAGGAATACATAAAAAAAATCTCCACGTTGAAAGGATAATTCACCAGGTTTCTGACCAACATAATCCTCAGCAGCTTTAATAATCTTCTGAGGGGGTAAATTGAAAATATGGTTAGGATGAGAAGAACCTCGAGCAGAAAAGTTCAATTTAGTAGGTTTCTTCCTTGAAGATTTAGTAGTATTTGGCCTCTGTTTCAATTCACCCGGAGCAGGGTCTTCCTTTGAATTGGACCTTGTAGGAGCAATTTCTGAATAATGCTTATACATGAAAAGAGAAGAAGTGTGGGCTTGACATGCGCCGCATAACCCAGACGATACTTGGTTCCAATTGGTAATTCTTTAAAGTAAATGAGAAGTTGTTGAATCAAGTAACTGGTTGTGATGGTTGTGATGGTGTGCACGTTGATGTTGTTGGATTTACACGAATTCTCATCTCTCCACACGCGATTCATATGACAATCTTCATCAGTATAACAATATGTATTCAGTCTCATTATAACATCTATGATCATCATATTGAACAAGATTTTTGAGTTCTCTTTTAGTAAACCTTCATATGGTGAGTTATAAAGCCCAGAAGGTGATGCACTTGGCGATGGAGGTGATGTTCCAGTACTAGTACTACCATACCATTAAAGAAAAGTAAATTGGCAGTGATTAAATACGTGGTAAATAACCATTATATGCGTTTTCATCGAGATAATACCCAAAACTAGAGTCAGTCGTCCATTTTTGTTCATATATAAGTATTAGATTGCTCAAATCATATCCATAAACGAGAATGAAACTTTTCTTTACTATGTTTCTATATTAGGAATTAAACTATACAGGAAAAGAAACGATCTAAGACACATACAGTGTTACCGAATCCAATTGGAAAAGCAAATGTAAATCATCATCATCATACAACGTAATCAAGATTTCCGCTTCATCCTTATACAACACTCGACCAAAGTCAAATCCTAATCGAGGCTGAATAGATTCAAGTAACTGATCATATGTAATATCATGGCGTTCTTTCCAGCTGAGTGTATCATTTCCTAGTACCAGAGTTATCGTCACTGTGCGATCTTCCCGCATGAGGTCTATGAGGTCCATCATAGTATTACTATAATCAAACACTAATGGTACTGAAGTGTCCAAATCACCATGACGTAATGTGAAAAACTTTGTCACGTAAGGTGAGTTTAGGATACGAGAGGGAAGGGAGACCAAGGTGATTAAGTAGAATGCTAGGTAATTTTGGCGCTCTTCGGCTCCTTGTTTAGTTAATCCAGTTGGTTTTGGCATATGAGGTATTATTCTTCCTGAAGTGGAGTATCCCGATTCGGTCGGGAAAAAGTTCAATAGTGAAACTTGTAAGGCCCAAAAATCATCATAAGATCTCTTCAGTATTCGAGTAATACCATCTCTTCTGATAATTTGTATGGTATAAATCCATTGATTGTTACTTATTTCGATTCTTGGCACATCAATGGTATCCACTAGCTCTTTCAAGTTAAAGTCTACTGAATTTGCGTTCTTGGTGATATCATTTAAAGCTTTTGGGTTCACACGAATGATAGAAGTTGTCCTTGGGTTAGGATTATGGTATTCAAGGGCTTCAGCAGGAGGTGACATTGGAGGTGAAGCATAAGGTTGATCACCTTTGATATCCTCAAAATAGTATCGAGTTGCCAACCCTCTTGTTTTTTCCAATGGATTAACGACTTCATAGTAGTCATCAGGTCTGTTGTCATTGACTACATAAAAGTAATCACCAGCAGCAAAGGACACTTCCGCTTCAGTCTGTGCAATATAACCGACTGTTGCTCTTATAATCTTTCTTGGGGGAAGATTAAATATAGTTTGAGGGTGAGAACTTCCTCTCGGAACAATAGATAAATTAGTTCGTCGTCTTGAGGATGATTTTCGAGAAATTGGGGATTGGGATTGTTGTCGTTGTGGAGGTGACTGAGAATAGGTGCGTTGAGGTTGAGGTGACTGAGAATAAGGACGTTGAGGTTGAGGAGACTGAGAATATTGTCTCTGAAGCACTGGCACCGGAGGTACCTCCTCGTCATTGAAAGTGTTGGCTCTTCCAAAACCATTTGGTTGCTTTCTGGGAATTCGTCTCTGAAATTCACTGGCACCCACAGTGGAGTATATTGATTGCATGAGGTTTTTTTTAGGGAAAGTTCAGTTCATGCTCTTACGGTACGAATTGTCTTTTATTGGAAGATCCCACTTGTTTCAGCCACTGGCCTTTGGAAATGATTTGCAACAGATTTGGACGGGATCGGCCAAAGGAAGGGTCTTGAAACTAAAAGAATGTCGATGGAGCCCACAATTTAGATCAAAAATTCAATCCTTCGCAATCTATTCCTACTCCCTTCTTTTGTATCACCTCACGATCTTTCATTTATTGTCCTTGTCATACTCTACTAAGCAATTGTTTCACCTTCGGGAATAAGTTGAAATTAACGGTCACTTTAATAATATTGATGCGGAAAATATTGCACTGTCGAAATATAGGCAATATCATGGAATACTTGATCACACCTTGGAAATCGAATATTAACTTTTTTGTGCAACGGCAGGCTTATGGCACATTACACAACTTACCAGCCTCCCTAATCACAAACTCTTTCAGGTTTCACAACCATATTAAAACTAACCAAATCAATCATATAACTAATCCTCTTCTCTAACGGATGGATTTGTTACAGGGGTTTAATGATGTGGTGAAACCGAACAAACCCTATTTCTACTATATTGGTTCTTGTTTCAATAAAGTATTCCTGAGCCCATGTCGATGACTATTGAAGGTCATTTAAGAGATTTCTAAGCAAAATATAATCTCAAAAAAAGATTTCATTATCAGATTTTGTCAAAGTTTAGTAAATCTGATACCCTAATTATCTCTCAATCCAATGCGAAATTCCAACTAAAAAGAATCACTTTTACCACGTTTGTGAAGTTATTTCCTCACATATTGATCATAATTATCTAATGGTCCAAGATGCCCTTCAGTATTAATATTAAGCATCTTTCTAAAAGCTCAGAGTGGACGGTAAAACAATTGTAGCATGTCCACGTGATAACAATCTCCCATACAAAGATTGTTAAGATAGTGCTAGCAAAAGCCTTGAATACTAACACTATGTTTAGAAGAATAATATTTTATCAATTCAACATGATTTATAATGCGTCCTTAACTATCCGAATCATAATGGAGCGAAAAGTTAAATCGAGGACAGATTTAGTAAATCAATATCATTACTATAGTTTTTGACAGGCAAAAGTAGAAGAGAAAAAAGTGATTATGGAGGAGATGGGCATTGATCCCATTGCCTCTCGGATGCAAACCGAGCGCTCTACCATTTGAGCTACACCCCCACTTTTTTCATTTTTTTGATTTCCATATATAACTTTGTCATAGAAAAATTGCCATACCCATTTAACCAAAATAGTAACAAACCTATATTATTCTTCCAAATTGGTGTGTGTCGATAGCAAAATTGTTTTATATTCGAATTATATCTAAAATAACGTTCTAACCACCAAAAGATCCCCATCACTAAGAAGTCGTAAATCTCATCAGGTGTTTGCTAAAGTTGTGAGGGTGAAACAGATATTTCTCTTGCCGATTTCCGTTATTTCCCACTTTTGAATCAGCCATTTGATATCAAAAATGAGCCCATAGGTCTCAGTATTTAAATGCTTATTTTTTCTGTGTTTTGCACATGGGTTTTAATAATATTCAACCAAAGTATCTGGAACCATTGGTAGGGAGCATGTATCTCCTAACCAGTGTGGTGGGAATGTACGTCTTGCTCGGTAGAGTGACTGGGGTCAATGGAATGATTCAACGTTCTCTGCAACCAGATCTGTGGAGGATTTCTTTTTTGTTTGGCTTACTGATAAGTGGAATATCAGCGAATATTTATAATAATCAACTTCTTGGCTGGTATACCCCTTCAAGTGGTTTGCAGTCATTTTGGAATTGGATAATAGCGGGTTGGTTGGTTGGATATGGTGCTAAAGTATAATATTGAAAGACTTATTTATTTTTAGAGAGGCTCTGGATGTACTAGTGGTCATATGCTATGCGGGGTGTCTCGATTTTCAAGGCGATCTATCATCGCTTCTGCTTGTTTTGTCAGTTCTGGAATGATTGCACGTGTAATTTTACCTTCTGACAGTGGTTTCAGCATGATTCAAGAGAGAATTCCATCAGAGGGTGACATTCTTAATCAAATATCGTTCCTGTTCGCATTTATCTCAATATTGATGGTGGGTGTGTTGGTAACGAAGAGAACATCCTGGTTACGTCCTTTCATTTCTTTATGGTGTGGATTTATCTTTGGCTGTGGACTTATATTGGCAAAAATGACTCAGGCAAGAGTTGTGATTGGATTTCTTTCATTGTTAAAAGACCCATTGCTGTTTGATCCCACCCTATTGTCCTTAGTTTTAGGGGCAGTTGTACCCTTATCGATAATTTACAATCTATACATTGCACATCAGAAGAAAACATTGTTAAATGACCAATTCGATGTTCCCTCAAGAACAGACATTGATAAGGATTTGATAATTGGTTCAATAGCTTTTGGATTTGGGTGGGGAGTGTGTGGCATCTGTCCTGTAACTTTCTTCTATGCTAATATATTAGGGCCCGTTAATTGTCAATTTACCGACAGGTCAGATCCAATATTTTATATTTGGTTTGTTTATGTTTCTAGGATCCAAGAGTTTCAACAAGTGATATATAAATATAATTTCGATGATCCATCTTCATCCAATTTATAACCTCCGTTTTCTTTGAGAGATTGTCTGGCCCACACATGATCAAAACGATAAAGTCAAAAAAAATGAGAATACTTGAACTATATTTAACTTGTATACAAAACTAAACGATCCTTGAAATTAACCAACAATCGCAATTCATTATCGGAGAGTAGTGGAGTTTTTTCACCCCATTCATTTCGGTATTTCAGCGCATAGATTGGTTCGCCCACCCTTCTACGGGTGTGGTTAAAGAGAGTTGTGTATGTCACTTCACTGTTTTCTGACCATGCAAATGTATATTTGCCATGAGTTACTTTTACCAAAACGGTATCACGTACAGTCAAGTCTGACAATAGATCCATGATTGTTTCCGATGCAGTTGAAAACAATGGGTGATCTTCTTTTTGAATAAAATCTGTGCTGGTGATGGCGAGGAATAGATCTAGTTGTGAATTTCCGACTCCAAACTGTGAGAGTTTGAGTAACTCTTGCATGTAAAAATTCACAACTTTTCGTCTTCGAATAGCTTCATTTGTTGACATATGAGGTAAAAGAGGGTCAAGGAATGGAATAGATCTTGGATGGTTATTGCCACCTGCTTCTCTAGGACATGATTCTAGTAACTTGATATGTAGAGCCCACAGATCGGAATAAGAACGCTGAAGAATGTGTGATTGCCCATCCTTCAATTTCAGATCCATTGAGTAGATCCATTCATCGTCATGGTTTAGCGAACAACTTTCAACATGAATACTTTCTCTGTTGCCATAATTCAATTCACAAGCAGAATCCACCCGTGGTGAGCTTATACTTGAACGATATTTTTCTAAACTTTCCCTTCTTATATTTACAAGCGGTTTTGAACCATCGGTTGATATTCTTTGAGACGAGCTGGTGGACTGACGTTGAGAGCGAGAACGACGAAGAGGAATAGGCATTGATGCCAATGGAGAAGGAGCAACGTATGAAGAAGAATCAATTCTAACAAAACTTTGTTTGTCATTTGGCACTAGTTGGGGTCTAGAAATTCCAGGATCGCCTTGAGTATCACGTTTCTTTTGGTAATCATATTGTCTTGTAACTGAAGGAACAAAGGCATTGTACATGATTGAGATTTGAATAGTAAAGTGGAATACAATATTTTGTGTCTCATTAAAACCCGCTCAGACTGGGCTCAACTTTTGTGATCCAGATTCTACAAAGAACTTTTCACATGGGCCCTGTTACGAGTTGTTCACAGGAACTAAGCATCTCCCTTTAATTTGGAAAACTCCAGCGCTCTACCGAATTGGATGGTATGCAAAGTATCTAACTCTCAACCCAAGTTCCTTTGATGAAAGTCAATGGGTAATGTCAGATGGATGGGTTCATTGATCACAATACTTTGTACTACTATACAACCCTCATCTTGCTAACCCTCACCCAATTGAGTAGAAACGTGGTCTCAACTCACCATCAATGCCCATAACAGAAATTAGAATAAGACCAATGAAGAACTTGACAATTAATCTGCTGAGATTCACCTATTTCTCTGTCGTTTTTTCCTGCATCTTTCTGTAACTTTTTCATTCCTTTTTTGTGTCCATCTGCTCAAAAGCACAATGGTTTCTGATTCAATTTGACGGCTATGCTATGGCACCATACTCCCCAATATGTTACTTAAAAGGATTCTCAATCACATTGGTCATTGTTGTGTGAAATCTTGATTGTAACCGATAGAACACAACCTGACTACAAAACATTAACTAACTAAATTTTCTGCTTGTTCAAAGCAGGTTTCATCTAAATAACTTCAATTGTGGCCACTCCTTTGTCATAAAATTATGGCCAGTCTTTCTATATTTGGAATGCAATCGACAAAAAATCTATTAACTGATTCCAATCAGCACAGCAGTGATTCGACGGCCCGCTTTCATTATGACTAGGGAAAATAATCATTGAAGTGAGTGAATGGATGTCAGTTTCTCATATCCAGTTGAGATGGGACTCAGAAATTCATTCTTTGGTGCTGTAAATGAAACGTGAACATTTTATATTTACATCAATCAAATATACTCAATAATGATTGACATTGCAGTAACATACGGTATTGAATAGCGTGGAGCCTTATACACAATACGCTTTGCAACAACTCTGTGGTGATCACATGAAATATATCAAGTTCACTTGGAATGTTTAATTTCTTTATTTTTGACAGTGACTTTATAACCAACTAGATACTTGGAATGACTGTTCTCTTCAATACGGACAATTCTCCCATCGAATGATCGTCACCGCCAACCATCAACCATTTTGGCAATGAAGCCTCGATTGATGTATAGAGCTGACTTTTTCTAGATGGTAGAAAACACCTCCATTCAATTTCTAGTGTAGAATTTGTCATTATATCCACAGTTAACGCGACTTGACTTTCTGTTATGCGGAAATTTCGTTTTGTAAAAATATTTGGTACATCGGGAATAAGTTGAACCATATTTTCAGTAGTTTGTGAATGAAAAGATCCAGATAGTAGCTCAATGGAAATATTTGGTTGAGATGTGTAACTGATAGAACAGATCCGAGATTCTCTGAGCCCTGTAAACGTACCATGATACAGCCCTTTTCGGTCATCATCTTTTTGAATTTGAATTGTCATTGAATTGATATCAACGTCTAATGGGACACTGTTTGATTTTATCGTGATTAAGGAATCATTCATGTTATATACCTCTAAATCAGATAGTACCTTTAACTCTTGCAGTTGTTTGGCCATAAGAGGAGCTTGGGATGTTGGTAACGTTTGAATGTGGATTTGTGTTTGATTGAGGTTATTAAAGTCCCAGGTTTCACTGTACGAAAATTTCAATGGTCGTTCTTCACTATATGGAACCAGTAACACTTGTGGTATCCACAAAATTGTGAAAATCACCCAGAAGAAATGCTTAGTATAAGTATGTGAATTGAGCAACATCAATATTGGAATTAAGTTGAATATCATCATGAATACTTGCAAGGAGAAAACCGCATCAATACCAATAGAGGAGATGTTTTGAGTGAATAGTGTGGGTAAAGTTAACAACGACAAACTGAATAAATCCATAGTATAGAGAAATGGGATAGTAGTTGAGATCACAATTTGAAGACTCCAAAAATATCTCTTAAAATACAAAATACAATATTTCTCCAGTTTGGTGATCTGCTCAATTGTTGATTGTAGCTTTTTGATGTAATAATCCAACGCTGTGTAAATCAAAACAGACATGCCTCCATAGAAAACCCAATAATTGACTATCGGAAGGTACACAATATCAAGCATGGCCAATACTACAGCAACAACACTCGAAATTGTCCAAAAGGTTAGACAGGACAGTGGGAGCCATTCAAAAATAGGCGGAGTCCTTTGAAGTCCTCGAAAGTGATGGTCAACTATGAATGGCGAATTTTCCAACCGATCATCCACTTCATCTTTCTGTCTAGCAGATGGTTGGTATTCGATACCATCTGATTCAAGTGCTGATTGTTTTATATCTGGCCAAAATGAATCCAAGGTACATATAACCGCTAGGGATAAAAAGAAATTAGAAAGAATAGAAAGCTCTGATAATCCATACACAACTCCGGGATTGATCCATACCTTGATCAGTGAAAATACGGAATTGAACAACATAACCATGAAAAAACAACCAAATACAAAACAAGTGGAATTTAGGTATGGCGTTAGATATGTGGTTATGAATAATTGATATCCAAGTGTAGATAGGACATATGCCATTGATAGAAAGATCGCAACGGATACTATGGTGGTTTGTACAATTAGTTGAATAATCATCCAATGAGAAGTAGATACATCAGAATCTAAACCCATTTTATCGAAAAAGATTAATCCAGATTGTTGAGTATTTTCTTCTTGCGGCTTTAGCATCACGAGAATGGAAGAGAGTAAATTCTCTGAAATAGATTGAATACAAGTCGATGAAATATGATCCAAGTCATCCATTTTGGTATGATATAGATAGTTTTTACCATAATAAAGTAAATTGATTCCAGTACGGTTCAGTCCTTCCAATAAATTATATGCTGTTTTGTAACTGGACAATTTCATGAAAGAGTTAAGGTAAGATGCAGCGTGGTTGTATGGTAATACGTCTAATATTTGTTGGGTGATATCAAAATTGGTTGCACTTGACAAAGCATTTCGTCCCATAGTTCCAGCAACACCCATCCCATCTATCAAGTTACATACTTTTGAAATACCAATATTGATATAGGAGCTAACATTGGCAAAACTTGGATGTTGAATCATTGATTTCATTCCCATAGATTCTATTTCTTCCGCATTATTAAAATCAAATATGATAGTCCGATCTAACAACTGATGGCATGATTTCCGCGTCAAGGTAAACAGTGTTGTCATCATACTGGAGATACCCACACCACTAGCAGTAGATCCCACGGACTGCAAATAGGAATCAAAATGACCCGATACTAAACAAGCGCTTTCATTTTTTCCTTTTAATTGCAGAATTAAATTATTTGATTCGTGGAATATTAAACCTTTGGATGTCATGGATACAAGGTTAACATCATCATCCAACAGCTAGGTCATTTAGTCTATTTTATTTACCGTTAAAGGGTTTGGATACGTACAGTTCCAAGAATCATAAGCCAACTGAATCTGAGTTATTTCATTCACCAAAAACTCATAGATGAGATCATTTTCGAATGAATTATAAGAATGTGGAACTTTTGAGATTTCTTTGAGAAGCGAAAATCCATATTCACCAGTTACTTGAGTTCCTTCTTGGACGTGTCTGTTGTTTGGTTTTATGGTGTCGATAGGTAGATCAACGATGATCAGAATTAAAAAGTATACTCCAACTAGAATTACTGGATAGAAGATCATATATATGAACTTTTTGAATGTTTTTATTTATAGTTGTGTTTATTGACAATCGATTGTAGAATTAGTTTATAAACATATCAAAGTGTTTATTGTTCTCAGTCAAGAGATAATGAGCATTGCAATCTATTTGTTTAAACTTTTAAATGCACCAGACTCGATGTGCTGTACCAATCTACAGGTAACTTTAGTGACCAAACTCGATGTAACTTTTAATTAACTGCACCCTTTCCCCTCCTTCACATGCAACCAAATCATTTGAAAATGTGTTACTTTGACCATGTGATTAGTGTTGGTCATGGCATTTTGTGTGTCTCCATGCAGTGTACGTTGACGGTCCTATTTTATGCATTGTCAGTACATATATTAAAATCATTAATGATTATATCAAGTGTCAATTTTACGTCTCCAGTTGTCTACGTGCTTCTTCTCAATAAAGAATATAGTGTCAAACTATTTGAGGGATTTATGCTGTACTCTTAATAAATGGGTACCGCAAGGAATACTCTATGGTTTATAATTATTTATTTGGAATTTTTAAAAACAGTACTAAACAGTTGAGAAACAAACCAATCTAATTAGCAGAGAACAAGACGAGTCGTTCTCTGAACTTGATCAACATTCGTAATTCATTATTGTTTGTCAATGAAACCTTTTCTCCCCATTCATTACGGTAAAGTAACCCAAGTAATGGTTCCCCAAAGCATTCAGTTGCGTGACGGAACAGTCGACTAACACTTACACTGTCATTTTCCCTCCAATTCATTGTTCTTCCGTTATGAGTTAATTTAACAGGGACATCCTTTCGAACAGTTAAATCAGACAGAAGATCCATGATTGTTTCCGATGCATTTGCAAACATGGTATTTTCGATTTTCATGTCCATATCGCGAAGAATCAAGAAATACTGCAATGGGCGCAAGTTTAATTTATTCCCCAGTTGGTTCAATTCTTGCAGGTAAAAGTTCAAGAATTTTCGTCGTCGGATTGCTTCGTCTGAAGACATATGCCCCACAGGTGGATCCATGAATGGAAGTGCTCTAGGAGTGCCAGCTTTTCCAGATTCTCTTGGATTTAAATCCAGTAATTCTTCATGTAAGGTCCAAAAATCTTCATATGTTCGAAACAGGATATTGGATTGTTTAGTAACCAATTTCACTTCAATGGTGTAAATCCATTCATCTTCTGGGGATAATTCACAGCTTTCCACAAATAATGATTGATTTTCTAGTGATAAACTGATAGCAGAATCGGTCTTGCTGTAGGTTTGGTATTGATGGAGACTTTTTCTTCTAGGACCATTGACACTATTCTGACTTCTTTGAGATGGAGTTCTGGTAGGAAAGTGGTAATTCGGATTATCATAGCTCAAATTTCTATCGACCAGAGTAGGAGAGTAGTTTGAGTCATTTGGGGAATACAATCCAGTAGCTGACCGGGATCGTTCCAAAGCAGGGCCATTAGTACGATTAGTATTGGATGCAACACGTTGCAGGAAAGGGTTTTCCTCTTGAACTTCCTGCTTCTCTGGTACTTTTTCTACTTTACCATTCTTCCCTTCTTTGGCTTTCTTTGCCTTCTTTTCCCTTTCTGCTTTGTAATAGCTTGGCGGTAAAAACGCACCTACACCTTCAAGTCTCATACCATTCATTTTGATAAAAAAAGTATGAATTCACAATCCGTCTTGTTGGGTTTTAAACCTCAAACCATGTGGAATTAATCGGTCCTTGGTGTTACGGTCCGTTTTATATTTTTTTTTAATTTCGTATAAAAGCATGGGACCTACTCATTGAATCGACTTGAAATGTAACAGATACGCTTGCTTTATTAGTCTTAAATATCAGTTGTAACCACTCTCATTCATTGTTAATGTACAAGTATCTACGATGTGTTTACGAAAAAAGAGGTGAAGTGAAAATTTCAAGGGCTTGGATTGTGTTCATGATTTCACATGACTGTTAAATGAGCGCAAATAATTCGATATTACCAAAGGCTGATATGGTGTTGAATGTATTCAGTTGTACATGCACATTTGATGTTGGATGTTTACAATTGTACAGGGAGATATTTCAGAAAAATGTCTGTATGTTTAACCTAGTTACAACACGCCCAATATTTAGTTTTGCATTTAGTACGTATAATTTATGTCGTATGCCCAATATTATAGTTTTTCATTTAGTACGCATAATTTATGTCGTATAAGAAACTTGAAAATCTCTATAATGTTTGGAATGATCAATTCAATACATATGATGATTTCTCACTTATCAAGTATATTGAACATCCTTCAGTCATCAATTGTCTGTTATCAACTAACATTTAGGTTTGACAAACTGTCAAAATCCGATCCAACTTGTACATTTTCTGTAAGTTGGATCACAAAAACTCGACCCCTAAACATTAAATCATACACTACTTTCAACTGAGCACTTAACAATAATCATATACTGAATATCCACTGATTAAAGAATTTCTTAATTCTTGTGTTTCTCTAAAAGCATCACATTTTGTTGTTGGCAATTCAATTTTTTTTTCAATTTTTTTTTTGAAATGGGAGGACATCGTGTGTATTTTGGCAAGCTTGCAAGAGATTGCAGAGAAAGAGATTTGGAAAAACTCACCAGAGAATTTGGTAGAGTTAGGGATATTCGTTTGTTGCAAGGCTTTGCTTTTGTTGAATTTGCTGATTCAAGAGATGCTGACGATTGTATTCATGAACTAGATGGTACTCGCTTTCTAGGTGAACGGTATAGTTTATATATCACTTACTTTTATAGTCTTATTGTGGAAATGGCAAAAGGAAAAGCTGACAGAGATCGAAGAGATGATCGCAGAGATGACAGACGTCGCTCACCAGTCCGTAAGTCTAGAGTTGCTGCCAACTGGTATATTTTTGTTTGATTTACGATTATAGTGTAAATGTGCATGGGTTACCTCGTCATGTGTCATGGCAAGACTTGAAGGATTTGATGCGCAAGGCAGGTGAAGTTCAATATGCCAATGTTGATAGCCGTGATATTGGGTAAATCTTATTAGTATTCTGATTCCTTAGTCTCGTTGAGTTCATGAATTACAGTGGTAAAGAAGAGGCCACAAAAATGTTTGAAAACTACGATTATCAAGGCTCCATCATTTCCTTAAAAGATGTAGATTTTTATATATCCTAATGTTTTTTAGTATGAGGATCACCGTGATCGTTCACCACGGCGAGATGATCGACGTGAACGTTCTCCAAGACGTGAAGATCGTCGAAGAGATTCTGTGTCTCGCTCACCAGAAAAAAGACGATCTAGAACTCCTGAAAAGCGCTCTTCAGTTTCACCAAGACGTGATTCACCAAGACGTGATTCACCAAGACGTGACTCACCAAGACGTGACTCTCCAAGAAGAGATTCTCCTCGAAGAGACTCACCTCAACGTGAAGAGTCCCCTCGCCCAATGGATGAAGATCGTGAGTAACTGCTTCTGTTTGTTTTCAAAATAAATGAATATCAATCTACCTCTCATGCTTGGCTGGTCACTTTGGCTGGACTTTTGGTCTATGACTACCACTCTATGCTTTATGTATTGGTTTAAACTCTTGTTTTGATTGGTTTCTCTGTCTCTTTACTCTTTCTTGGTCACTCTGTCGAGGACTCATCTAAGTCTTAATTTCTTGGACCTTTTTCCTTATAAGTTGGTGGAATGTTTCTCTGTATCTATTTCATAATGCGTCTTGGCTGTCTTTACAAGTTGAATACCATGGTAGATAATTCTTTATTGTTCTCTGTTCTTTCTTTTTCAAGTGAATACCATAGTAGAAGACTTTTCTTGGTCTCCTGCATTCATAGTTGTGTCACGGTTATCGTTTGCTAGATGTCAAAGGTTTGGTTGATCATATTATTTTGCTAGTTCATAGTTTCTGGTTTCGTTCAATTGTCCAAGAAGAATGTTTGCCAGTTTGGATTATCTTTCATTTTGATGTGACAAACTTCAACTTCTATTGCTCTTTCCTTGTGAAGTAAGTTTGTTCTTGGAGTAGGTTATTTTCAAAACGACAGCTCATCCTCAAATTTTTTGTAATCAGAAGGCTATACAGTATAAAATTGTCAATTTCAGTTTATACAATTCACAGATTTAGTTTATGTTGTATAAACTCACATTGACATTTTTACGTGATTTTGAACAAACTTTTACACCCAGTTACTTATATACCCACTGTTCAAACAAGGTAATCAAAAGGGTTAGCTTTCAATTGGAATGATTGGGTTGCCTCGGTATTATTGCGCATCAGTTTATTTATATTAGAATCATCTCTTGTAACAACCATGTCTTGTAACACCATTGTAGTCACTGGGAACTAAAATTTGAAACTATATGATAACTACGAGATTATGACGTGTTTTTATACGTAATCGAATACTTTTTGGACTCCAATTATTTTATAGAGTGTATTGACTGCATATTAAATATTACGAGCTAATTTAACTGGTGATTTGTCATATTCCACTGACCACAAAAGTTTGAGCATCGAACACTCTATCTGACAACAGTAGTATAGCTAAGGCGAATGATACCGGTTTTCATAGCTGATGTTCTCTGCTAAAAGTTACTCAAGAGTGTCAAAAGTAGATCTGCTGCCTGTGGCATTAACAACTTTGGTACAAATTATTAGGGCAGCTATGAGAAAATGTCATGATCGATAAAATGTGATTACTCAAGGCGGACTAAGAAAGGCTATACTTGCGGTTATTAAAAAGCAATGTTTAAAGACTTTTTAAAGCTTTCTTTTAGGATATTGAATTAAGGAAAGTATATAAGGACCCGTTTGGCCCAAGCTCATTATAGAATATAATACAGTGTTTCACAATATTTTGCTCATATTCTATATGGATCCATTATTTTGACAGTGAATGAATTTAGCTTGTATTTCCATAGAGAAGGTATCATTCAATGCCTTAGCTATACTACTAACAACTCTATGTGGTATTGTGTTTGATATACCAGTTCAATTATTATGTTCCAAGAAAAAAACTAAGGTATTGATTGAAACGAGAAAAATATTTTTGTTGCAAGCGACTAATATTTTTTGAAACCCCATATATTAAACGATAACCTTCTATGAGAGAGAGAATTTGATATTGAAGTATTTTATAAATTGCGAGCTTTTAAGTCAATGGTTTGTTTGGCAAGAAATCTCATTAACATGCTTGGTTTCGATTTACCAGGATAGTGCCTTGGAGTATACACTCTAAAAGGGTTCGAATATATGGTATCAAGCAGATTAGACTCTGGAAGTAGTTCAACTCGATCAGGACTGAGGTTATGAGTAAACAATTTATACCTAAATATGCGTACCAGTCGAAAACATAAACGATACACACCCTCCTTCTTTATATACAAATGCGGAAATATGAAAAAAGTACCCACAACTCCTGAAAGATCTTCCAGACTTCGAGATTCCGCAATTGTATTTCCAATTAGATTTTCTGGCTGTTCTTTTAATGGTTCATTGCTCTTATCAACAGACCAAAGAGTTACAATTGCCAACCAATCACTGGTACTAACAATTACATAACTTTATCAAAACCTTTCGTGATGGTTTAGCTTTCCTTTTAACTGAAGTATGGGAGTCTAGTTGATATTAGAACTTACATATAATAATTCTTACAGGGTTGATTGACCTTATGTCGTGCGAACCATTTCCACAACACCTTGCTCTATCCGGATGCTCCAATAGTTTTAAAGTCAATCTGCTTTTTGATTCGACTATATCGTTAAACATTATGGACTAGAAACCTTGAGATTCGGATAGTTTTTGAATTGTATATTTGCTGAGACTTTCTTCCATTAACTGATGTGACATCGATACTGGTTATATATATGTATACCTGTTATTTTTGAGAAGAATAAGGTATAAACAATCGTTTGTTTGTTGTGGTAGTTGACAAAAAAAGAAATTTTGGGAGTTTCAAGGAAGGCGGAAAATGAAAAGGAAATCGTAACAATATGAATGAAACAATTTATTTTACCTGCAATTATTAAGGTAAAATGTATTACTTACCTTTTTAGTTACGGTTTATTTCCATATCCTCATTTGGTGGAATTGGTAATTTATGTCCTAACAATCCTAGATCTTGTCAGGTACTTGTTCAGAAGATTTATTCACTGAAATATTGACTCATTATAGAGGTAGGCAAAAAAGGAAGATCGAAATGTACCAAAAAGCATGAAGTTGGCTTACTTATATGTCTTTGGGTTGTTACGTAATTGTAATTCTAAACTTACATCAAAGGATAATATGCTTGTAGATTGCTCACTCGAAGATGTGGATGAAATATTATTTACTAGATTGTGATTTAACTGAACCATTTGCTTCGAGTTGATGAACCTGTCAAAAGTACTATCCCAAAACATTTCTAATTTCGAAAATCATCAAGGCACTGAATTAATTAGAAAACAACAAATATGCAACGGTCTGTCCTGTACATAAATTTAGATCAATTTCGTTTTCATTTTATCTTTTTTCAGATGCCAGAAATCTACAAAATAGGTGCAGTAAATCCAGCATGGTGGTTGTTCTTCCATTTCAACTGTAGCATTCAATTAGAAAGGGTTACAGTATCGTCGGACTATATTTATGTATTTGTGTTTCTTTTTGTGAAGATCCATCAAATGAGAATTCGGATTGTGGTCACTACAATCAATCGAAAGAAGACAAAAACTTGGATGTAAAGCATATAGACTATCTCCCTCGTGATTCGTTCCTGCTTCCAAAATGTGAATACTTAGTAATAGAAGATGTGATACAAAATGATGGATCCTCTAGTTTAGTAACCTACAAGGTTATGAGCTCTTGTAAGGATCAATGAAGAATACAGGTTTGAAGCGCTAAAGAATCATTATGGTCATTAAACGCAGTGCAGAAGGCACCTGAAGAGAAACACGACAAGGGAATCACAAGTAAATGATGAGATCCAGAAAATGGTAGGCAATAGTTGACGTGGTAGGAAGTGATATATATCAGGTGAACACTATACGTAGGAGGAAGCACACGAAGAATAGGTGGAAAAGGGAATAGTAGTTGTGTGCTTCTAAGAAGAGAAGAATCAAGGTAAGAATCGATTTGTACAGTTGTGGGAGAACATAGGTTGACAACAGGACACCGAAGTCAGGAGATAATATCTTTGAAAAAGCTTGACAACAGGACATTGAAGTCAGGAGATAATATCTTTGAAAAATTCTTCATTGATCTTAATAGTAGAATGCTTGTGTGTTGGATCTTTGACTATTATGGTGTCTTTATCCAAAGAAATGACCACCAGCTGGGCCTTTCGAACTGGCTCCTCTTTCACCAGTACCCGTTAAGTCACATCAGAAGGAAAGACTCATAAAAGAACCGGAAATGTAAGCGCGTTACTGGTGGGATAGTAATTTAAGTATGAGTTGGAGCTAATACAGAGACATTTAAGAACTCATCATGACTAACTCTTCACTGAATATTTATCAAAATCGACGACTATGCCTTGCATAACCGCATCCTTGGTGAAAGTCTCAAAATACTCTAATGAAAAGAGATTAAGTGCGATCATTATCATCTACTGCAACACAATGAATTCAGCCTCATTGTTGCGTTTTCACACTAATAGGAGATTGTTTGAATTCTCAGCTTCTTACATTGAGGAAATGCATATAGTATAGCACACTACTAAAAGGGTAACCCAATTCTTTAGCTTTCTCAACAAACAACCTTTTATATTTCCAGACCCTTTCACTAGTTGAACAATGACTCAATCTTATTTATGAACTGTCCATTTAGCCGAATCATTCTGCCATTTACATTTCTATATTCATCGCCTGATACTTTTTTTATTCGAAAAAAGAATAAGTTTTTAAAAATATACTGTTATGACCGTTTAAAATAGTATTCCAATTTCTGACTGATTTTTTTACACGCGTTATTAACCCACTTGCAAATTTCACCAATCTAATACATGGGGCGGCAAGCCAAAGAGAAGCTACGCTAAGGAACAAAAAAACAAAAATAAGATCTCTCGGTGCTTTTAGGAGTACGCCACAGCACCCATAAAAGATGAGTTGATCTACTCACTTACTTTAACAAACTGACTTTATGTCAGTGTTTGTTAGGGTTATCTCAAGTCAATCATAACCCTAATAAACTCTGGCATAGAATCAGTTTTTTCTGCCGGGTTGCCATGCAGGGACACATACCAGTTAAGCATTTATGCTCTGCAATGAAAACTCAATCGGAATGGAATGAAAAGCGTATATCTTCTCAACTAACTTTAGAAAAACAAAAAGCCCAGAAATATTTGAACAAGAAGGTTGAAGAAAAAGCTAATCAAGTGCATAAACCAAAACAAAAAGGTATTATATATTTTTCTATTTTTAATAGAACCAGAAGCACGAGAAAATGATCAAGAGACGAACGAAAACACACCAGCAATTATTACAGGAGAAAAATACACCATTACAGATCTTGCATTCTTAAGTCCACAAGTAGAGATGCTACAGGTTTCACTCTAGACTTTTTACTCGATGCGTTAATAGCACTGTTCAATTAAAGAAGCTGGTTCCATCCTGGATTCTCCACGAAACGATTCTTAAAAGTCCCATCACTCATGATGGAGAATCCTTTTGGCCAGAACATCGAGTCTCAATTGATCCGATGAAGAAGTAGGTAATAGGCATCCAATGACTTAACCGTTCGGATAAATAACGGGCAGGGATAGCAAAGCACGTATTGGAATTGGAAAGGTAATAATAGAAAGACTCATACATTAGTTTGAATAATATATTGAATAGCTTTACCAATTAAAATTGTTATCTTTTATTGAGAAATATGTACAGTATCGACAACTGCTTTAGTAGCGATTATCCCTGGCTCTAAGAAGTCGTTTCGCCATGATTGATATCCAACTGGATACTCAATTGACAAATCAGAATGATAGAATCCCTCCATTACAAAGGTATCGCCTGACTTTTTTGTTCGGCTTAGTTAGATATAGGTACTGACTCCCTTACCACCTGAATAGATGCTCCTTTTCAAGGAGTAACCCTAAACCCCACAGGTGAATCTGAGGAAGAAAATTAATTATGCCGATATTTTCTAAAGTCAAAATAAAAATTGTTTGTTTTTTTATTCAAATTTTCTAAAAGATTAAAATAAACACTGTCTGTTGCAATTTATTCTATAATTTGCTTTAACCTATTAGATTTGATTTTACCTACCTCTTTGGGTGTGGCACTTTAATGCATCAATACCAATAAAATAAACTAACACATACAGAGTCAAGATTTCCATTAGAAGAAGAAGACGGGCAAGCCCTAAAAAATTTTTTATGACCGTGACTACATCTTTCGTATACAAAAAGGGTTAGGGTTGGATGGAGTCCATATTGCCAATGCATATAAGCAGATTATTCAGATTGATTATAGAAAAACTACATACAATTACTACAGATAATGCAAGCAACAATGGTGTAACCGGAGACGGAACAGGCGGAGCGGTAGCAAACAAATCCGTAAGAAAAGTTTGGTTGGTAGTTGTACCAAGTTGAAAGGAGTGCCCTAAGAATTACTACCTACCGAAGCAAACTCAAAAGTATCTACAAAGTTCAACAAAACTTTTTGTTAATCAGTCAACCCAGTAGCTACCTCTAACCTCGCTAACGCAAACCCTACCATATACTTTAGTACGATTCGAATGATTAGACGATGGATATTTACTAAGTAAAAATGATCTAGTTCGTGGATGTCCCAGAGACCTTGTAAGGCATTTGAGTGACCCCATCCTATTTGAGAGGCATCGGTGAAAAACTCCAGGTGAGGATTCGGTTGATCCAATGCGAGAGGTCATCCCTTCCAAAGAGTGATTTGCTTATTTCACCAGGGTAGGTCTTGAAGAGAGGTTGTATCGAGATTGATCGTGGCATTCCAGTTGTGGTTGTGTTCTAGGAGAGCTAAGGTTTGACGTAATTCTAGAGAGCGGTATTGTAGCCGAGCTGGCAGGATTGCTTGGATTGTGGAAGCTAAATATTTACCTCTTCTTTAGCTTGAAAGTATCCATCCATTAAACGATTTCCAAGGATATTACATTCAGACAACGCAAATGAGATTGTATCTCTACTTATCCACGAATTTATGAAACTCTCCACCATTGACCACCGTCTCATCACAGCATACTACCCGCAAGCGAACGGTCTTGCAAAAGCATCCGTCAAGAGAGTCAAAACCACACTCTTCAAACTCCTCGAAGACGCCAACAATACTTGGGATTCACATATCCCGGCTATCCAATTCTATCTGACTAGCAACACCTTCTGCCTTCACGGTTTCACACTCTTTTCCCTTATGTTCGCTCGCAACGTCAATCACTTCCACAATTCGGAAAACCTACATCCTCTACTCACCATGACCAAAGAACAATTTCTTCAATGATTAACATTCATTAACGAGTTCCATCAGCTGCAGAACGGTCTACTAATACCCAATCTCGCAGAACAGCTGCCTTTAACAAAACACACCATCTGATCAACAATTCTTTTCCTGCAGGATTACTGGCCATGGTCTCTGATCCCAACCGATCCTCGAAACTCATGCAAGTTAGAAGAAAAAAAATCCACCCAACCCTATGTTACCTAACCCTAGCAATACAATTTTTATTTAACTATTAGTAGTATAATATGTCTGGTAGTGCCAATTATAAAGAAGCCGACACAGAGAGACTTCTGCTTATGGTAGCGCGAGTGCTCCCCACTGGATCAAACGAGTGGAAGCAGGTAGGAGTACAGTATAACATTAATAGACCAAACAATATCACTGCACGAGATCCGGATAGTTTTTAAAGAAAATGTAGAGGTATTACTTATCTCTGACTTAAAGGAACAAGCAATGGCGCTGCCATTACAGGTTAGAGCTTACAGCCTCTAACGGCAGTGGCATTTTATACTGATAATAATCCCTATTGTATGTCAGTAAAAGCACACCACTATTAACTCTAAAGAAGTGGATATCGTACCACAAACGCCACCGATTTCATTGGAATATTATTTCCTGTTTCTTGATTAGTGAATCTTTCCTGAGGTAGCAATAATTGTTCTGATTCTTAGGTTTTAAATCTATGTCTAATAAGATAATACAGAAGTGCTTAGGGTTAACGAGTTCGATTCTGACTCTCACTCAGGTAATTGCAATCCACTAATATTATAGTCTTTAATCTTTTATTCAATATTGTAATATCACCCAATGTTATACTCTCGATTTCAATTGATTTATTTGCTTGTTTGTTTACTTTGTTTTGTTGTAACTCGATCACTATCGTGAATGAGCAAAACTTTTTCATTTATGAACGATGTCAGTTGATTTGCTTGTTTGTTTACTTTGTTTTGTTGTAACTCGATCACTATCGTGATTAACTAAATTTGACTTCACCTTGAGTGTTTTCTGTTCATTTGTTTAGTTGTGTTTGCAACTCGATCACTGTCATGATTGATTAAAACGAATTTCATTACCTTGAGTGTTTTCTATTGACTTGATTATTTGACACTCACGAAGAAGTGCATCACCCTAACCCTAAGTAAAAAATTCGGCTGAGTTTGAAGTACGTTGCAAACTTGCACGTAAGCGGCTGAACGTAAATGTTATTTCTATTCCAAGTGATAGTGATAAAAAAGGCGACATATACTGGAATCGTTGCTCAGCTGCCGGATATGAACCAAATACGCTTCCTATTGGTGTCTTTAATTTTGACGGAGAACCGCAAACGTTTGAACAATATGAAAATACTTTACTTCCAGGAACATCAGTAGTAATAACTGCTCGTATGCAAGCCTCTCATTTTCAGAAAGACCCTTTTCCTCTTCGTTAATTGCTGCTACTGCTACCAAGGACCAAAAGAAACCATCAAAGTTCAACCACTCAAAGTACGTCATCACTACTCGGTGGATGACACACCGTGTCTTCTTGATCGAAAACATTAACAGCATGACTTTAACGGAAGAACAACGTGCTCAGTACCTTCTTTCAAGTCTTAGCAAACAAATTGGACACATTGCTTTAAGCAATTGTGAAGGCCTTCGTGTTCATATCAAATTGGACAAAATGATCCACAATCTGGACAAATTCATGCGGAAGCCATCCGATAACCTAAAAGTCTTACTATCACTGAATGGTATTACACCATCATTGGTAGTGAGCAGAGCAAACACCAAACGCTGTTTGAGTTCATGACGTCTCTGCAAGACCTTCTCAACCAGTTTGGAAACACTCTTATGGTTGCTGCTACGGAAGAACAAAAGCAATTTGCCAAAATCTGTGCGTTTTGTGCATTACTCTACCACAGCCTTCCGAAGAGCTCTACTCAACTACTTAGGGTTAGGGTTAGGGTTATAAATAGGGATAGCCACAATGATTAGAACTTGTTGCCACTAATGATATTAAAATATAATTACTTAGTGTGTAAATGAGCTTCATCAATCTTGAATCTCTCAAATTCGCCTTTCCAAACATACTCATGCGTATTATTCGATCCAATGATGACTTCCAGCAAATATAGTAAAGGTTGTTTTACTAGATTTGGCACGCAATGCTGTAGAATAGAGTTAGCCATAAGCAAACAGGACAGATATTCGGTCCGAGATGAGAGGGCATAGGATCTTATAATTTCTCTATTGGTTTCCTCGACCAGAACGTTTGGCATAATGTGATAGCACAAGCATGCATACAATATAACACAAGATAATGGCTTGCAACAGTCACATTCGTAATAAACAATTTTTAAGTTTGGTTCACTAATGATTAAAACAAAAACAAATGACTACATTCTAGAGCACCTTTGGATAACACAGAGTTCATCCATTTTCTGAAATAGTTAATGATTATCAAACTACTTTAAGTTCGATCATCATCTTTCACGGTTGAATAAGTTCCATCACAATTTAATTTGGCCGATCTACTAAAACAACTTGACACAATACATTTTCGTAGTATATCCAAATCATTACTAGAATCTAAGTAATTCAAAAACATTTACCATTGCGCC
>MU621270.1:0-35553 GCA_025399215.1 Globomyces pollinis-pini | reverse complement strand
CATTTGAACCGTTTCATTCAAAAATGTGATCAAGTCAATAGACGGTTATTGTTGGACAGGATACAATTCTAATCTTCATCTTCTTGACGTCTATTCAATAAAGATCCATGAATCTTGACAATTTACAATTTATCCCATCGTTGTCTTATTTCAAGTATTACGTATGGTTGGGTATTGTGAAAGATGTCAGTTTGAATTGTGAATAAGATATTTTTTGGAATTTCAAACATTCCAATAATGGAATTTACGTAGTCATTAATTCTAAATGAGACAGTACATGTTATTTTTTGATTTAATCCAATTTAATCTTTTGTTTGTGTAAAAATAACGAGGGGACAAAGTTTTCCGATGATTACAAGCCAATGTGAATTCGACATACTATTACATTGCTCTTCAAGTTGCAGACCAAAATCACCCTAGTTTTGAGATATAGCAAACAATCTGAGAAAATCTGTTGTTCAACAAATTCCATGTGTTAATACTGAATTATTAGTGAAAGTAAAATTGAACGAATCAATACAGTAAGTACTAGTTTCAAGTCCGATCATCATGTATCCAAACTTTGCTTGAACAAAAAATATATTTGGATATTAAATCATAAATGTTTAGTTCATCCAGTTCACAAAAAAATTAACAGATATTTGAATATAGTCCATCAAACTAAATGATATTGGTATATCTGTATACTTGAAAGTGATTGATATTTTCATCCAACGAAATTCTGGCCCATGATCTATAAATTCTACTGTAATAGAAACGATTTGCTTCAAATCAGTTCTTCTGTGGTACCATTATTGATATGTGAATAGGATATCCAATGATGGCCTTCCAAGTCCAATTCCAAAATATTTCATGATTCAAAATGATGTTGGATGAGTCAAATCATCGTTAAAAGGGGTGAAAAAAAAGTGTTGTTTGAGACCTTGTGATGACAGAAACATTGAAGATTCTCTAGATTATAAAGCATGGTGCTTTATACTATAAAGAATCCAATCGGTACTATTTTGACAGTAAAAAGGCTCGCTTAGTCCCATTTCGATCTGATACCCAACAGGGGATGCCTGATGAAATGACAATCAAGATAAAAGTCACTACGTCGGTTTACCCGATGTAATTGATATCTAGATCCCAAATGTAATTCAAGAGGTGGTTGTGTCATGGCTGTGTTCAGTACCAACATTATCAATTGTTGTTCACCCAAATCTTTAGGTAGCAAGCCATTTACGAATATATTAATCACAACTGTTGAAATAGTAGTTTTGATTGCTTTTGATGAATCCATGTGTTAAGATAACGGAAGAATTTGTGACCGGCTGCTCGATCCGATTTGAAGTTTTCAACATCAACTTTCGCCTTATCCTTATTATCTCATTACCATTCTACCCTTTCAACCGATCACCAATTGACAATTAAGTAGTCTATTAGTATGGTAATTTGGAAGATGACAGTTTTGCGAAAACCCTTCTGGGATAGTAATTTATTGTTCTTGTCGGGAATCAGCACAGACATTCACCACGATCTGGATTCTTCACTTGAGGCATCATAATGAATTATATATTTTAGCCAGCAAAATCGACAATAATTTGAAATGAATGATTTTAACAATACTCTAACAACAAATCAAGTAGCACAGTTTAAAACTAATTTTGAATATTTACTATTCAAAGTTGGTTTCCAATTGCAAGATAAGAGTATCACACAGATCGAAAAGTTATACGCCCACAAGGTAATTTGAATAACCGGCTGACTGGTATTAGTATTTGCAACCAAGAAAATGCATGAATAGAACATGGCAAATAGGAAACGTCAACAACAGAGCTGGAAAGGTGAATAGACGCAGAACTAGTCCGAGTTACAATCTTGCTGCCCTGCTAACACATGTCAATAGATGTATTGAAATGGAAAATTTAAAGAAAGGATATGAAAATAGATCATGTAATCCTAATCGAATTACAGTGGAAAGTCTATTATGTAATACATGACATTTAATATACTTTATTATTCTAAAAAAATTATACTGTCATATCGTTTTAAGTTTACAGAGGAGTGTTCAGTTTGCACATTAGTATTCAAAGTAGAAATTGGTACCAGTTTGTGAGTCTCTCTGAATAATTGTTGCGGATAAAATCGATAGTATTGCGTATATCTTCAGTGTGGGACATATTGCTTCAAAGTATTATTAATTTGAAGTTAATATTTCTTCGACACTCATAGGCCTATTGACTGCAGTTTAGGCAGCGTTATAAAATCATTCAGTGTCGAAGCAAAGATTTTTTACTCAAGTGGGTCACAAAAATACCTAATACCCACCATCAACTTAATATAGTGTTCCGAATTCCCTTTTGATACAAATTAATTTAATACATTGAGTATTCGAAATTCATGAATTTGATTGTAGACTGCCATGTGTGTGCTAGTAATGTTCAGGCTTAACAAATCGTTTGACTTTACAGAGTCAACAGTAAAAGTGGTAAAAGAGCTAAAACCGTGACGATATTCTTCAATTGGTCATTTTAAATGAGTGTACTTATCAGTATTGGAGATCAACTCAACCGTCATGTAATTCTTGGTCATTGATGACTTGTGTTATGATGATAATTTCATGCGGAACCAATTGAACATACCTGATTTCATAATTCCAAATCCCAAACCTAACCATTCCATAATTCAAAATGAATAAGCATTAGTCATATGATACTTTAAAAGGAGGAAAAAATTGCGAAATCAACATACAAGTGCGATCAACAATACTTTCAAAAAACAATTCTTTCAGAGAGAAACAGAAGTATATTGTAGTATGGGTGTAGCTACATAAAGTAGAGTGGTTGATCTATACAAAGTCTGTCTTTTTTTGAAGATTATGGATTTGGTCGAAATTGTGATTCTAATCAGTAATTACTTTGACAGTTATTAAAACAACAGGTTTAATAGGCTACCACTTTTGACTTTATATGAACGGTGACTTTGTGACTTCGATCAAACTTTGACCTGGTCATCAAGGTGTTTTCCGTATTCCTAAATAGAGTTTTTCTGATTAAAACTTTACAGCATCCAAATGAATACAATAAGCACTTGACAATGAAGGATTTTTAATGGATTCCAGCACTCAAATTGAAATGTTGTTGTCTCAAATGAGAACACCGACGCCAACTGAGATCAAAATTTCACGGACATCATTATGAGTAAGATATTTGTATAAATTTTCAGTCCAGAAGTATGCCCATTGCTTACAATGAAGGATATAAATGATCCAATAACCAGCCAAAAACTAGAACAGTTTAAAACTAATTTCGAATATCTACTATTCAAAGTTGGATTACAATTGCAAGATAAAAGTATGTCCCAACTCCAAAAGTTTTACTTGGGAAAGGTACACTTTTATATCCAACTAAATTTATTAGTATTTAAACCCAAGAAAATATAATTATACCAAAACGGTGATGACGGTCAAAAAAGCATCGAGTAGACTTGACAAGGGGTTAAAAGACACACCCGAATCAAACAACAAGCTAACAGCCTTGCTAGCCTGTGTCAATACATGTATTGAAAAAGAGAATATGGCGATAATTGTTGAAAGTAAATCGTTCAATCCTCATCGAATAACAGTTCAAAGCTTATTGTGTAATTCATAGCATTCAATAATATATTTTTCTGCATAAACCATACTCAATTCAAGTATCTTTAATGAAGTATCGTTAAAGGGACGTAGATCTATGGTTGAAATCGTACGACCCACCTGACTCTCATTTACGAACTCGACGCTCTTTTCATAAAAACAATCAACAACAGAACAACAGATCAATCAAGAATCTAGCCAAAAATTGATCAAAGAGCATTAAAGAAAATCGAATGAATTATTCTTATTACAATAAGCGAGATTCCAGATCCGAATCACCACTGAAAACTACATCATTGAGTTATTCATTCAAAAGAATATCATCACCAACTCAAAAATACCCCCTAGAACTGGATGAGGAAGAAGATCCTATGAATATAAACTATAATAGGTTCAAAACTCAAATTAATGATCTGGATTATCATGATTATCATTCACATTCTATTCGTCAAAGTCATTTACCTTATCATATGGATTTACCTATACACGATATCTCTGATCATGAAAGTACCGATGACGATAATGAAACGATTCGAGCTTATTCACCAACACTCACTCCAGATGATTTATATTCATCTCCAAACTCAAATCTGGATGACATACCACATCCACCTACTCGAAACCATACCCCATCAAATTACTCCAGTTATTATTCACAACCAAATTTTTCTCAACCACCTTCAGAATCTTTTGAATCCATTTCAAAAGAAAATCCTTTATTACAATCAACTACTGAATCTAAAAGTGGAATCAAGGATAATATTTCGGTGGATGATTTGAATTCTTCTGTTAAAAGTTTACATACTGTTCATGATGCCAAAACAGCGGGATATGCTATAATCTTTACATTAATTTCATTTATAGGGATAAATATTATCCCTATTGTGGAATTATTTCCTATATTATTACGATCTCGGATGGGTTCAATTGTATCATCGCTAGTATTATTTGCTTTGTCTATCTGTATTGGATATCAAGTATCGATTTCAAGAGTGTCATATATACGATTCTACCGTCAATTGAAAACACATCGAACGTTTTTAAGTTGTCGATCACTAGTTGTTCTATTGATTAGCTTGTACTTGACATCTTACACCACTCCGTTCATTTTCCGATGGGTTTATCACATACATTTTAGAATTCCTATTCTTGGAGGAGTACTGATTGGATTTAGTTTGGTTTGGGTGATATTATTAACAAGTGTGATGAGTTTTTGGACAATGGGGAGATTTTCTTGGTCACTAACACATTGGTTTTATCAAGTATTGAAATCAAATTCCAAATCTTTTCAATCAAATACAAATTTGGCTTTAAATGAAAGTCAATCAAACCCTTTGAATCACAATAAAATCGTTCAAAAACGAACAATACGAATACATCAGCCGCTGGACGACGATTTGATTCTTTAACATTGTTATATAGCCGTCTGAACATTATTGGGAAGAATAGATGGAACGTAATTTTGTACATTAGACCACTACTTTGAATCTATCAGGTTGACTTTTATACTGGAAATAGATTCGTTATAATAAATTTATTATATTTAGCAATTGGATTGTGTAACTTTAAGGAAACGTCGTTCCATAATATATATCTGACCACAAATTATTAGTATAAATGGCAAGGCAAGCATGGATATACCACACCAAATCAGATAACCGATGGAAGTAGATATGGACAACCAATGACAAAATTGCAGGAATATATCTGAAGAGGGAATGATTTCAAAGTAGTTTAATAGTGGAGTGAGTATTACAGCGGTCAATGCAAACATGATGGTTGCAGAGGGCAGCTTGTATACTGAATAGTACACCATCAAAGTCCAAGTTGCTTCTCTTGATATCAAATCTTTCATTTGAGCAACTATCCCTTGGTGTTCATCGGTAGTACGATTTGGACGTTCGGATGCGTCAAATAACGTGGTAGATTGATTAGAAAACTCCTGTTGCTCCTGTTGTAGTAGTGGTATACTTGATTCACCATTATCAATCATTTGATAGCTCAGGTTTGGAACATAGTAGAGACTGTACAAGAACACTTCAAATTTTTCAAAAAGTTGTATACAGAGACAAGAGAGACAAAACACTGCGAATCCAATAGGAAACAGAATTAGTAGTGGGATGGAAACCGAAATAGAAGATACAGTAAATGTGAAAGTGAAAAAGGCCCATAAACAATTGATTATGAGGTAATGAAAGTAGATCCCCCAGTGATTTAAAGAAGTTAATACGTTAAACATCGCGTATGCTTATTAGTTGATGGCCTTACAACTTGGAGTCCGCCAAAATATACTTTATATCCTCAAATATGAAACGAATCGGAACAAAAAGCGGCGAATTGGTGCCAAAGATATCAAAATATGGCTCCAGAAGTTTCATGGAATTTTTTGGATTAAAGAGCTGCTGAACATGCTTCACCTTATTATAAAGTGCTTGATTATTGGAAACAATTTCCAACTAGGGCACTTCCAGTTTCATCTACCACATTGGAAAAGGCATTTAGTGAAGGGATAATATTGATATTTGATTATCGCAGCCATCTCATGGTCAGACTATTATAGCTTGTGAACTAGACGCGATATTGTGATGATGTCATGAAACCAAATCTAGATAAATGATAACTTTGTGATGTAAAATAACACGAAAGAAACACTATAAATAATTCGAACGTTGAATTTTCGAACGAACACAATTTTTTGTTCGTATTGGTTTGATCTTCGAGCACATAAAGTATGTTGAGTTAGGAAAAGGACTGTTTTGAAACAGTTTCCGGAGCACAATATCCAGGCTTATCTTCTCATACACGCGGACCTCTTACATCATAACTAATTCCTTTGCCCATTTTCCTTTGTTGTCAATGTTCATTGAAATCCAATTTATTTTTTTTCTTGCCAAATTCAATGTGGTTACTGAAATGCCTTCACTTTTGGTTTTCAATGGCAAGCTCCTGCACTTACTTGTACGCAACTTATTTCTATTTTGATTACTTTAAATTGTCCAAGGATCAAGTTGGTTTAGTAGCAAGTATTACACCTTTGATTTCATTATTTGCTATTCCAGCAATAATGTATTATGTAGATAGATCAAAAGATGTTAGTATGAAATCAGTTTTGATGTTCTGTACGGTGGTTGGAACGTTATGTTGGACTATGAATATTTATGTGGTTCCATTTACAAATTATACGATTTATTTCTTGTGTTTGATTGCTGCTGTATCTGCTATGACACTCTCTTCCATTGGAACAATATTGGATTCTCTTACATTGACAATGCTTGGTGATAATAAGGAAGATTATGGTCAACAACGATTATTCGCAAGTTTATCGTGGGGATTGTCAAGTTTAATGACAGGTTATTTAATGGACCGTACAAGTAATTTGAAATTTATTGATTTATTGTTAGAGAATCCATTTACTCCAATTTATATCTTTTTTCTTTCAAATTGCGTATCTTTTGGGTTTGTTTGTTTGATAAAGTTGAACAATCCCCAAAATTCCAATTCCATTGAAGAACAAGTTAGAACCAATGATGATGATGATGCTGATATTAGCAATGTGGTTATAAATGAACCCGATTCTGGAAATTTTGTTCTTGCTAATGAAACAGATGCACTATTAAATTCACCTTCTAACTCAGAATTAGAACCAACTTTGCTACAATCATTACGGAAAATCAGAACAATTCTTTTCTTCACTACTGTTGCATTACTTGGTCTGGTATTTGCCATCATTGGTTCTTATTTATTCATTTTCATGTCAACAACTTGGAAAGCATCACCCACCGTCTTAGGAATGACTACACCTCTCAGTGTATTTTGTGAACTTCCACTATTTTTTTATTCCAATCGGTTATTAAAATATTTTGGAACAAAGAAATTGATGATTGGTGCTCACCTTTTGTTACTATTGCGTTTCCTTTTATACATGTATTTACCTATCATTCTTCAGGAGCAAATCAACTCCCACCCATATATAAATTATATCGTAATCCCTATAGAATTATTACACGGAGCATCGTTTGGATTATACTGGTCTTCTGGTCTGGAATATGTTCAAGTCACGGCACCTAAACGATACATTCAAACATTTATTGGTATATACTGTTCATTATCCAATAATGCAGGTGGAATTATTGGCAATACAATAGGTGGTGTATTGTATGAACAATTTGGATCCTTTTACCTTTGGGGATTCTGCTTTGGATTGACACTATTGAGTTTACTACTGTTTTTAATATCCATTGTGTCATAATATTGACTTCACTATACCCTGATTCAAATTCAAATATCCAATTTTTATTCAAGTACTATACAGCAAATGTGAAATTAATATAACTTTATATTATCATGAATACTGTACAAATTCCTATTACACTTCAACATATCACCTTCCTTGTTCCAATTTCCATTTTACAATTTGGGCAATGATGCTTTGAATCTTTTAAACCATCTATAAAACAAGGAACAAGAGTACATGGCCAAAACCAAAAAAAAGCACAAGCTGAAGTGACAACTGTTGCTACTCCAACTTGTTTTTTAACTTTGGTCATAACATTTTGCTGGCAATTTGGACAAGTTACCATTTGTGATTTTAATTGAAGAATGGTATTCATTTGAACTTGAGGTTGGATTTGGTTTGTGAAAATCGGTTTACTATCAATTTGATGTGGAAAAGTATGTGGTAAGTCTTGTATATATGGCTGACTTTGATATGGTGGGGGACAATCTAAATAAGTTGTGTTTGATGGTTGAGTTGGTAATGGTGGACTTTGAACTGATTCATAAACGCGTGGTGGTTCTTGGATTGGAGCTGCTTTAGATAATTCATGTTCTTTGCCTTCGACCATTAAACCAAAAAAGAATGACTTCTATTGAAAGAGATTCTTGTCTTTTAAGAGTCATTTGAGTGGCTATAGTTTTGCTGTGCAACAAGCCACCGTTTCAAAGCTTTAATTTACTGACAATCATCCCTTTTTTCCCTTTAAGATCCGTACGTTCATCACAATGATACACCATTCCAGCGAATAGTATAGTCAGTCAAACTCTGAAATGTGTTAACCTAAGGGTTATATCACCTGGCGTGATAAACATGATGTTAAGCAACAATGAAAACGATTGTATTTTTAAAGGATTGTGTGACTTTCTTTGAAATTACGAACCCATTTATGGGTGCTAGGAAAGATGTATTGAGGGTGCCTCCCCTAGAACTAACTTCAGCCAAATCGGCACATACTACCTGTAGATTCTTTGATTTTTAATGATGTCAAATGAACGAAAGTTTTGTTGTCAGTCAATTGTAATCCACATGGTGCTTAGAACATGATGTTTTATATCTGTTTTACATCTAAAACACGTGTTTCCAAGTATCAAATGACTGATCTAATCTTTCAAAAAAGGAGGATATGCATTGACAATAATCAACTTAATCAGTAAATTGGGGTTTAAAGAATATTGTGGGATGAAGAAAAGTTTGGAAATCAGTAATCAGAACCAAAAAGGAATGCGTTGGGAAACTGGGAGTCGCGCTTTAAAAGGATTTTCTGTGGCATGTTACACAACTTTTACTATAAACATAGAATATTCCCAAACTGTTAGAATATGTCGACTGAAAAAATTAATACAGAGCAAACCAGTGAAGCTGTTACCATCGCACCTGAACCAGTCAAAGTTGAATCTACCCCAGTAATTGAAGCTGTTGAAGTAAAGCCAGTTGTTGAAGTAGCTGCAGAAACTAAAGTGGAAACTGTTGCTGAAGACTTGGTTACAGAAACTAAAGTAGAAACTGCTGTTGAAGTTACCGCACCTGAACCTACCGAGCGTGCAATTGATACTTCTGGACCATCCACTACTGAAGTAGTACCAGAGCAAGTCTCCAAAGCAGTTGAGGCTGCTACTGATGCACAAGTAGCTGATGCAGCTCCACCTGCTTATCCTGAAGAAGTTCATGCAAAAGGTATTTCTGCACCTACAGCTGTCTCTGCTCAACCCCAAGCTATCGACCCAATGAAAATTACATTTGGTAAATCATCACAACCTGTCACTTGTCCTTACTGCCATGAATATGGGATGACTATTGTTGAAAAGAAAGCAGGTACTTGCACTTTCCTCGCTTCGTGCGTCTGCTGCTTCATTTGCTGTCCCTGTGTGTGTGTTCCATTCTTTATCGACGATTTGAAAGATTCTTCCCATTCTTGTTCAAACTGTAAGAAAGAGGTTGGACAAAAAAATATTTTAGGATAGACAACTCAAATATTAATAAAATAAACGAATCTAGATTTAAATATTAAATGCCTGTGTTATGAATTAATCATTATTTGTTGATGTGTTGAATATTTATGTTTTCCCCTGAATCAGTAGTCCTGACGATGATTTACATAGTAAGAGCTGTTGCGTCGAATGGTCTCGATAACTACCAGTTTTGGTCGCGACGCTCATATTGAGGTTTTCAGAAGTGATATACTCAACTGAGAACAACTGTTCTCACCATTCTCAGTTAAATCATAACTTTTCAGATTGAGATGGTTGTTGAGCTTCTTGGTTTGGATTCAATTGTTAGATTTCACTAATATAGTTGATTGTATGTTGATTCTCATATATCTGAATGGCATAGTGAAAAACATATGCATAAACGCAAAATTAATCAACAATGGACTAAATATTCAGTCCCTACCAATTAGTACTGGTTTGATCAGTTGTGTCATGATACTAAACATCGCTTACTCTTCATAGGCATCCCATCTTTGTACTACAAACCAGAATCTTTTTATTTGGTAGATCACGTGAGCTCTGTCCCCTTAAAAAAGAGTTATTTAACTAATGAGCGATTTCATAGTGTATATCAATATATCCTGGTCTTCCAGCGCGAGTCTAAGTGATCTAAATACATTCTTTCAGTATCATGTATTTAATCGGACATTAATTACAATGTGGATCATATTAAAAATTGGGAGATGCAAGTTCTGTGCCCATATCTAACTCACACAAACCGCTTTTTAGGTAGTTTACTGGTATAAAAGGATACAGAACTATTGAAAAAGAATCGATGCTCAACGTTTTACTTTCTGCGAATCACTGGGGAATCTATTTCCATTACTTGCTCATCAACTTTCCATGGTCGTTATTCATATTCATCTTTGTTGTGTCTAGCATTTCTGCATCCATTCTATTCCTACCTCTGTTTCCTATTAGTTTGGCCTTTCTCTATATTTCTTGCATATCTGTACAGCATTTTAGAAAAGTTGACATGTTCTTGTATAACCTCTACTGTGTTCCAAACCTATTTAATCAAATTGATGGTGAAGAAAGTACACCGTTGTTACAACGAGAGTTTTCTTACGAACCAACCACCGCGAATGACTCAATAGAACCAAGTTTACGATCAGTAGACAGTTATTCTCCAAGTAGTCCATCAGACCAGACCCAACCATTCCATGACCAATCTGATGATAGCTTGACAGAGTATGAGCAGCAAGGGATTGTTTCCCAAATGAAAGATGTAATATCAAAGGAAGAAACATGGTCATTGGTGTTGTACTATTCAGTATACAAACTGCCTTCTGCCATCATCATGTTTGCATTGGCAGCTGTTATACTCACCCCACTTTTAAACTACTTTAAGTTCATTTCCTCTTCCGATCTATTCCTGCAATTTTGTCACTGGTTGAACATATCTACTTCCATCGGTTACCTGATTTGGTGGGGATTATCCATGCTTGCCTTGCCATTTATACTCCTAATTTGTGGTCAGATATACATTATGGAACGACGTTTTCTTAAAGTTATTACGCATTTAAGCAATAAATAACTTTACTTTTTAAGTCTACTTATCCACTTTGATAAATCCTGAAAATACATTAATTGAAATTGATGATATAGTTGTGAGCCAAGAAACGAAATACTTGGTACCAAAAGGAAACAGGGACACATTGCATTCACATTCTCTGCTGAATCAGCCAAGAATGTGAATGTATAAGGTAGCTAGAAAGAGTCTGGTATGAATTTGCCAAATTCTTCTATTTTGATGGAAAACTTTATCAATTCTATTGCAACAACAAGTGCAGTATTCCTAGGAAAAGCTTGTTGGAGTTACGCTGCAACAACAGCATTAAAGAGAATAACAAAGTATCATCAGAACCAACTAATTGTTGATTCGTCAACTGTTCCAATTCATACTGAAAATGCCAATTATTCAGATCAATTATCCAATCTATTGAAGAAATTAGATGTATTACTCACTATTGTAAATCCAATCTTAGATTCATTGGAATTAAAACTCAAACAGGGACATTTGAATTATATTCCAGTTCTATCTCTTTCGAATCAAATCAAGGATCGAATGGTTAATCTACATCCTACAAACGATTCCATTTATTTAACCACTCTTCAAGATATCATCCGTGAAATCAACGATTTGATTCCAATACTCACCTTGGCTATACAATCAAATGATTTACTTGCTATAAATGCTACAAACACAAGTAGTCCAATCTCAAATCAGTTACTGTTAAAGTCTAGTTACTATTTGACTCGATTACAAAAGAAATCAAATACACCTGGACCCCAAACTTCAATGGAATTTCATTTGAACATTAAATTATACACATTATTTCAATCATCTATAAATAAATCGAATAAAATAGATTGGTTATGGAAAGAAGAATTTGTATATGGCCATGTAACTATTGATAAGATCGAAACTGACTTTGGTTTTCAAATGAAAATAATAGAAAACCTGGATGACGGAAGGTATCAAGTAATTATACCTTTATTATTTATAGGTTCGAGTAAAATTGGTTAAATTGTTAGGTATCATGAAGAAAATGAGGATGCTAGAGTCACAGTAATACCCATTGAGAACATCATTAAACTATATTACACGACATCAGGAGATTTATTAAACATTTCGGATTATCAAGTAAGAATATATAAACACCGTGCTCATAATTGTACAGTTACCGGTATTAGTTGCAAAATTAAACAATGGTAATGATGACGAATGGATTGCATTGGAGTTATACACAACTGAAACAGATGAAGATGATGGAGATGCAGATTTAGTGGAATTAGATGATGATAGGACTGATTTAGTACAGCATCAAGTACATCCAGATCTTCCAACACCTTCTGAATCACAAACCAGCCATTCAACACAACTAACAAACCTCAACGTTTTGGAATATATGCTGAAACTTTGCATTTTAGAAACAATGGAGCAGCAGTCTCACTTGGATGTTAATAATCAGATCCTATTGAAATATTTTGGACAAGATTCGGATGTATCAGATGCAAAACCAAAAACTGAGTTCGAACTCCCAGTGACAAAAATCGAGTATGATTACGACTTCTCCGTTAAAGGGTATAATTTAATCTGTAACGAATTAGGTTTCTATCGTACTTGAAAGAATATACAGTATTGTGGACTAGTTGGACCTGAAAATAAATAAGACGTGTAAATTCAAATTGATTTCTTTCATGTTCAAAAATTCATTGTGATTTAGTTGATTGTAAAGAATCATGATGAGTCAACAATGGACACGGTCATATCGATGACCATCAATCCTTTTGATCTCTTCCATCTCAAATTGAGCCAAGCCCCAATCAAGGTTTTTTAATCCATTGATAACGGACCTATTGGATATAAAAATGAACTTGAACCCATCGATACACCGCTTTTTTGAATATTTTTTTCAACCTCAAACTTACCCACATCTGTTTCAATGCAATTCGATGGGCTCTTTGTTGATTTAGTCCGTTAGTGAACCATTTATGCAAAACCCCTTTGAGAATTTGGTTAGTGGCTAAGTTTGATGCGGTCGCAAATTCATCTCAATCAAAATTGGTTGGTCACCTGTCAATATTTGAAATATGAAGAATCAGTTATGTGAATTGTTCAATTTTGGTAAACACATTGAGTGGACATTGATGAGAAAAAATGGGTTTGGGAGTTGGCTTTCAAATGGTTGATTAAAATGGGTGAATCAGAAACGGAAATGGAACGGCCTAAATAGTTTTGTACCATCTGAGTCAGCTAAAAGCATTACCTAGCAAAAGACCGAATTCGGTGACGGTATGATTCCCTGTCCAGAATGAATGAAACAAACCTCATGATGATTGTCAGGGAACGCTGTTTGGGAGACGATTTTGCAACGCACTATTGAACATTCAATTGTTTATTTAGTTGATGATTTGTGTTAAATAGAACTGCCATTAAGCGATGCCTATTCAAGAATGTCATACAAAAAATCCGCACACACAGACTTTCTGACTGATTGTGTGAGGCGACTTCACAGCTTTTGATCTAGAAAAGTAGTTGTTACATAGCTATTTAAGTTTTTATTGATCTCATTTGCTATAAACCTTTTAATTGAGATGAACATCGACAAACCAAGTTAGGTGTGACGTTACAAAAACGGCAAATGTTAATATTCGAGCCACGTTGTGTTTTTTGATTATGGAGAATGCCAAAGGAGATTCAAAATAGAACGTAAAAAAATGATTAGTTCTAGAGACTATCAATTTTTTCTAATGATTGATTTAGATTCATTGAATTGAGGTCTTTTTCACGTTTCATTCTGGCGCTGTAATGGCTTTTTCCACATTGATGGGAGTGTCTGTGTGACGCTAAACCCCCCCCCAAAAAAATCAATGGAACAATGACTGGGGGGTCTTTTTACGCTCGTAAAATTAAATTAATCAGATGATTAGTTATGATTGTAAACAAAAAAATTCACACGGTCAAGAGAAAATTCAAATTTGAAGGGAGCGTAAATGAAAAAGGCGGAGGGCTTTGAACGGTTGGTTACAAAGTGAAACCACCCATCGTCTTTTTTAGATCGTGTTTGATATGGTCGAAATAGAACGTAAGACAAGGTACAAGTGGCACTTTTTTCAACAGGAACTGAAAAGAAACTAGAGAAAAACAAGGTAAAGAGAGGGAAAACAGAGATATGAGATCAAGTTCAAACATAGACTTGCTTTACTCCTTGAGCATCGTGACTCACACCACGTCGATAAGAACGTGGATGTCATTCAATAGGGCCCTGTACGCCGTTGACTACCTGTGGCGTCGGATCGCTTGTGATTGTCTGTTATATAAAAACCACAATCACTGTTATAACTTCAGATGCCAAATCGACCAATTCATAAAATACCAACGTTCATGGCACACCATCCATCAGATACACTTAGTATTTCCAGTTTCATCGCAACAACTGTTTATTGTTTGATTTACTCTACTCCACAAAATCCTAGACATCCAGCAATTGAAACTTTTCGATGTTATATCGAAAAAATACTCTCGCAAACATCAAATAATGTCACTCCTCCTGTCATTTTTACTTCGCTATTATACGTGCAACGATACTTGCAACAAATCAAATACAATATTCAGATTAGATCTATCGATCCAACTGTATTGTGGACTATAGCTCTAATTCTCGCGGATGTGTCTTTGAATGATGCTGCATATGCTGTAAAGTCCTGGGCTGAAGTGTCCAATATACCTCTCAATGTCTGTATTGAACGAAGAAAACAGTTTATGGAATTCATTGTATATGATTTAAACGTAACTGAAATACAATACGGAAATTGGATCAGTCACTTGAAGCAATTATGTGACTACAATTCAACCAAACTCCATCAATTGTATTATATTCAAACAAACACATTAGATACCAAGGCTGATTATTCATGTTATCGTCCTGCAATGCAGAAGACTAATGGGGCATACCATCAACAGTCACAGTACAAGATTCCCATGAAGAATGAAATCTCTTATGCTCCTATTAATCAGTCAACAACTGTTCACTCTTTGAATTTTAATATGTGGTCCAATCCTTCAGTAATACCCTCACCGAACTTTGAAAACGCAAAGTACATGATTCCATTGGATTTTTCCACTTGGAATTAAAACATTTTTGTCCATTTAATAATTTAATATACCATATTTAAGTTGCAATTCGTTTGTAGTCATTCTAATAATCCACTGTTATGTCAAATGAAGATATTTGATGAATTTCTTTTTTGTGTTTATTCTTCACACAGTCAATTCCAAAAACGGCTTGTGATAGTCTTGTCCATTTTCTTGCACGTGAAGCAATTTAATCACAAAAAGCACATGTGATTCTATCGTTTATGAATGGTTTGACAAAGACAATGAAAGAAATGAATTTAAAGTCGATAAGATTCCACACGATTTAAAGGACGTGTCTTTTTGGTTTATTTACATGAAATGGATGGTAAAGAGTTACTTTACAATCAATATTGTAATCAAAATACAGATTGATAGCCATATTGTAATAAAGTAAAATAGCATGGTTGTAGGTCTTTTCATAATAAACCCCGTTACGCCCAACTGTTCTGGGTGAACTTGTAAATAAAATGAAACAGGAGTACTGGATTGGAGTGATTTTGCATCAATAGTTTGATTGTTTTCTATGGAAATAGTCACTTGGGTCATTAAGTTTACTCAAAGGAATTTTGTTGGGTTTTATATTAACAAAGCTGTGAGGGAGGGCTGAATAAAGGAACGTAACAACACCTTCATTAAACTTAAGGTGCTGTGTTCATAACTATCAATTTCAAGTTATACAGGCATTCTAATTTCGTTGTCTATTTACTTTGAACTACCTATATTTCATTTATCTGAAAGCAAAGGATAAATCTTCCCAAGATTCTTTTCAACTTGCAATTCGACTGCCAAAGTATCTAGAGTTCGACCGCATATAGAAGAATCAGATATATAAAAAACGACGTTGTAAATCCTTGCCAAATGTAATACAATACAATAAGTCCATTGTCGCTTAAGGGATATCTTTGCCATATTGTGGATACACTCCAATTCAACATTTACCTGGATATTCTCGGTTGTATCTATTTTAACCTGAATCAGTATGTGATTAAGTGCTTCCTTCTTTTCTTTCGTTCTTCAGATTGATGGGAAGTCTTTGGCTTCTCGATAACGAGGACGGGATCATATAGTATGAGTAGAAGTGGACTATTAACATCGTTTTTAAGAGATTGAGTCCTGATACGAGTTTGGTTCCAGTGTAGAGATGGAGAGTCAACCAGATGAGTGGGAGTGAGTCCAGTTCAGGTGAGAACTCTGCCTTTACCTTCTTTATCAGCGCAGTGATAGTTCTACATCCAGTAGGCGACTTATATCAACTCTGTGTAATACTGAATGGAGGAAGCTTCAAGTCCGTTGATTTGTAGTCAAAACTCAAAGGTGGCACGACAACACTGTTCAGCGATATGATAGTCTTTTGCAGTTTGAACAACGGTTAGTCTTCATTGCACTTAATTTGTAATAAATAGGTATGGGATTAATATTTGATTACTCGCGTTAAAAATGGATCAAGTGATTTACATGGAATTATCTTTCTATTTATTAGAACGAGATGCTACAACATAAGAATCCTGGGTCAAGAAAAAGTATTCACCAGAAATTCCTCGTTTAGTATTGATTGTAAATGAATTTTCGTTAACTTGAGGTCCTGTCCATCCACAAGCACTTCCCAAAAAGTATTGACCAGTAGGAGTGATAGTAGCATAAGGAGTCTTTGCATCATCATTTGCATAGAAGTCAAGTTTGATTTCTTTAGCAGGATAGTTCCACCATAACAATTTCATTTTAGTTGCATCTTTTGGTCGATATTTTTCTCCAAATACAATGCGACGATATTGATTCACCTGCAAATCTGCCTTACAGTCATCAGCAAAGTAAATATCGCCAGTTATGAAATTGTTTTGAGCTGCAGAGTCAACAGCAAGACAAAGAGCACTTGAGGCAAGGGTAAGGAATTGGAATAGCATTTAAATTGTATGACTCTTAATTCGTACGTTTTAACTCAGTGTATGGATTTCGTGTTACGTTAGTTATGGTGGTTCCCAGTAATTTTTTACCTGGATTGTCTTCTTGGCTTATGGGTCTATCGCATGGAAGCACAAGAATAAAATTAAATTTGTCCATATATCTGTAATACGCCATATGATTGGCCATATCTCCAGTTCAGTGCAGGTCAAATTAAAGAGTTTTGGCTGATCGATTAAGGGACATAAATTGTTTAACTTAATCAAAACGGGAATTATAGTGCGATAAATGATAAGTTCTATTATGTATTGCTACTTCTAGGTTGTTGTTGCTGCCGACTATTGATTTCATCCAACCATTCCTGAGCGCTATCAGCCATAACATCCTAATATTAATACTAGCCATAGCATACCTTTAATTGAAAGTGAATACTTGATTTTCCTTGTTTGATTTCAAAATGACTTGATGATAGCTTCTGTGTGGTGATAGTGTTTAAATCAAACGTTTGGTCAATTGTATTAGTTACAGGGTTCACGAGATATAGACGTTGTTCTGTTAAAACAATTCCAGATTGCTTCGAAAAGAAAATCGACTTCTAGACTGTTACTGAAATAGACGAAAACCTTTTTGCCCAGTCCAAATTTCACAGCATCAGGAAAATACGTTGGACTTGGAGACCAATCGTCAATATCGGGTTCGGACTCACTAGAATGTCCTTCGTCTGTTTCATCACCATGTATCGCAGCCATATCATCATCAGGAGAATTTAAAGAGATTTGTGACTGGATTTTTAAATCTTGAAACGTTTTATCCAAATTATCATTTTCTAGATCATAATGCAAGTTAGGGTCAAATAAATCCAACTGCAAAGGATGTTTATATAAGGGTTCCAAATAGCCCTCCATCTTGGGGATTGAATTTGGATTTGAATGGATTTCAACAACTTGATCCCAATCTTCCGACAACATTGAAAAAAATTCATCTGATTTGAATTCTGATAAAGTTGGTCTGGCTTTGGCATCCAGAACCAATATTTTACTTATTAAGGTTTTCGCAACATCGGGTGTGTTTATAGGTATTTTGTAATCCAAGTTAACAATTTTTTGAAATGTCTGATATTCATTTGATCCTTTAAATGGAGTGACTCCCACAATTAGTTGATATAAAATGCACCCAAGAGCCCAGATATCGGATGCAATTGATGCCTTTTGTTCATTTAGCAATTCTGGTGGACTATATTCAGCTGTTCCACTTTAAACTATTAATACAACATAAACAATTACACAAATGATGATTTTTTCGGTTCCTCAATCGTAATTGATTCTGAATCGCCACTTCTAGAAACAGGTACAATTTTAGCACTTCCAAAATCAGTAATCTATAATGTCAAATTTTAAACCAGGATACTTTAATATGCCAATCTTCATCTAATAGTATATTTTCTGGTTTTAAATCTCTAAAAAAAATGTGAATGTTGTTCAGATTACCGGTGAATAACTCCTTTAGAATGAATATGATCCACTGCCACTAATATTTCCGACATATAATATTTGGTCAATTCAGTGGTAAATCGACCTTTAGATTTTAGAAAACCCAACAAATCGCCATTTGAACAATATTCCAGAGCAAAGTATAATGACAATGTATCTTGGAATGTATAATACAGTTTGACACAATATGGATGGTTCAATAAATACAAAACATCTTTCTCTATCTAACTTTGTGAATGGTGAAATACTTATACAGTCACATATTTAATCTTCTTTTCCTTTACGATATGTTTCTTATCCAATACTTTGATAGCATACGGTCTCTTTTTAGATTGTTCAAAAGCATAAAGAACCGTCGAATAAGAACCTGATCTAAATACTGACTGTTTGAAAGAATACCTTCACCAAGAACTCTACCGAATTCGAAATCGGTTGGTTCTCGTTTCTTTAAAGAATCAGAAGATCGAGAATCCTGAGAATCTGTTTTGGTAATCGTTGGTTGCTCCATTGAATTAAATTTTTTGTTAAAATCAAAAACAATGGCAAGTAACTTTAAAGAATTCATTGGTATGAATTAAAAATTATAGAAACTTTGTATGTTGGAATGGTATATAGAAATAAACACTAATTGGATACCCTCTCAGTCTTAGCAATAACTTGCTCAAAATATAGATGTTTATCCATATCTGTCGATGATTCAGTTTAAAAACTATTCTGTTCTGATTCTCTCTCAGGATGGCCATGCATTAATGTGATGAGATATTATCAAGTTAGTGAAATAGTAGTTTCGCTATTCGTGAAACTTTGATTTTATTCAGCATCAACAGCATCATATCAGTGGTAAATATAAACTACAATTGTGCATTCATTTTCCATTTCGTCATCATGGTGGTAATACAATAGGAAAAATTAGTAGGAAAAACTATTTTTCCTCTTGTATGCTGCTCCCTCTACGACAAAGTAGGAAAAAACTAACAAAGCCTTAAATCTAAAGGTATATAAGATGATGCCATTCTTTGCAATATGGTATCAAGAAAAATGTCTAATGCTGAGTACTACAACTGTGATGGATCTAAATGCAATGAACTGAACCACGTGCCATTGTCTATGGAATCATTTGATTGGTCGCGAATGTTGGATGGTAATGGAAATGCAACATCACGAGATCAATTAGCAGATATAGTTGTGGTCTTTATATCAAAAGGATGGTGTAAATATTGTTGTCAAATGTAATTTAATTGTATCATTAACGTTTGCAGTTCACCCATTTTAAATCAAATTCAGCAACACAATAAGGATAAATTTAGTTTGGTGATCTTGAACTATTCATTTATTGAAAAACCATACCAGGAAGAGGGATTCAAAACGTTCATGCATGATAAACAGTTCTACAATATGAATTATCAACCGTCTACATCTCAAGAACTGATAGATTTTCGATTGTTTCTACGTGATCATGCTATTGAATTCCCAGCTTTTTTCGTCTTTGACAATGTGACGGGAAAGATCATCACCAATGATGGATACAATGCTATCAAATCGGTTTGTGATTTGAAAGCAGATGTGGGACTGTTTGAGCTTTGTAAAGAAGAATTTCGAACGAAGGTGGTTGGATGTTGGGAGGACGGTTTGAAAGCATGAATCATTTAATATAATTATTTCATATCCACATAGATGTAAAGGATGTTTCTGCTTTTGCTTTTACACCTGGTGGTATAATCCAATACCTATTAGGGAATTTGAAGGCCATGCTAACCTATTTGGCGGATCGGGACAATTTTAACTGTCCCACCCTTTACATTAAAATTGAAGCATGTAATATAGCCAAAACCGATTCTAATTTTTATTTATAACGTGAATCAGGACAATTTCAAGAATTCCACGAACTAAATTGGAAGTAATGAAATCAAAACAGAGCAAGTTTTGACCTCAACGTGATAAAGTCATTGAGTTCCAGTTCGTTGCTTTTTGAAAGCAATCTGTGTAACCCATCTGCTTTGTTCATGTGAAACACCAAACTTGCAAGTATAAAATCAGGTAAAACAATCCTTTTTGTTATTCACTTTATTCTTATAAATGCTTGTGAAAGTTACTGTCAAACCATCCGAAAAACAACAAAAATCAGATACTGATTTGATTAACTCCATTGATGCCTTTGTCTCTGCACAGGTTGAAAAGAGAGGTATACCTGGATTATCAGTTGCAATCATCAAAGACAACAAGAGAATATTTAGTAAAGGTTGGGGTATCAAATCGATTGATAGAATTGGGGAACCAAACAATGAAATGACTGCAGATACTCCTATTGTACAATGCTCTCTTTCCAAATCATTCGTCGCTGGTGCTATCTCTATCTTGGTAAATCAAAAAAAGTTGGAATGGAACACTCCTTTAAAGACTTTTGTACCTGACCTTGAATTTTCGGATGAGTATGTGACCAATAACATCAACCTTCTTGATCTTCTGTCACATCGTAGTGGGTTTCTTGGAAATCTTCGTGCGTTTTCCTCTAATCATGGTTATTTGAAGTCATCCGACCAACTCTTTGAAAGCTTAAAACACCTTGAAATGTCCAAAGATTTTAGAAACAGTTACGTTTACAGTAATTATATGTACGTGTTACTTTCCATCATTATCGAAAAAGTCAGTGGTGTATCATTTTACGAATTTGTGAAAGTGAACATTTTCGAACCGTTGGGAATGAATGCACGTTATGAAGTGGAAGGGGATTCTGCTGAACCACACGATTTAGATTATTCACCTGAAGAATTTTTAGAGGCATACAAGGGGAAAAGTCCAGAAGAATTGTTTGATTTCAAACCTAAACTATGTGTTATACCAAGATACAATTGTTACCAAAATGGTGCACCAGGTGGAATCGTTTGTTCGGCTAATGACATGGCAAAGTGGATACAATGTTTGATGAATGATGGTAAGGCAGAAGATGGTACACAAGTCATATATGATGTGAACAAAGTCTTGACAAAGGTTCATAATGCCCAAAACAATCAATTAGGAGGTGTCATCAAGTTTGTTGGAGATGGTAATGAAATTTAAGCTTATCATTAGGATGTGGTTTGGTAATTGATCAAATTGACAAGTATCGTATTATCCGTCATACTGGAGGACTACCTGGCATTACAACATATCTAACCTACACTAACAATACAGATTTGAAGTTGGGTTTATATGTTGGAAGTAATTCCAAACATCATCGTGTTGCACTAGACGCATTGTTTTATGCATTAGCAACATTCTTACATCCTGAAGCAGGAAAACCATTGATGGACTCTGTGTTAACTCATAAAGCACCACTGCCTGGTTTAGCATCTTTGATTTCGGACATCGAAAAGTATACACAAGGTGATATCAAAATCCATCCAAGATTTGATGATTTTATGGGAGAATATACACATCCAGCATATGGTTTGGTAACCATTACAAAACATGAAAAGGAGGGATACTTATTTATGACTCGTGAACCTGAAGTGAATCGAACACTCTATCCCATTCGACAGAACCAACATAACTTGAACCCTTCTGCATTATCATTCTATGAGGATAGTGGTAAATTCGAAACTTACAAGGTTGGAACATGTACTGCCGGATCTATTATATCCTGGAATTTTGTCATCAATACCGATGATACCATATCCTTGGTCTACAAAACTGATGTTGTCGCTACGTTTGTTAAAAATACAGTTTGAATTTTAAAATAAGAGTACTTTTCTTTTTTCTGACCAATTTAGTTTTGAGATACATCAATTTTATTGGAATAATTTGTATTTCTGAATTATAGTTGTGATTTGATAAATAGTTATTGAACTTCTTTGCTTTGGATCAATTTCTTGAGTTCCGCAGTATCATAGGTTATCGAAGGAAGTTTGAACAGGTTAGCAAAAACTTCTCGACTATAGATTGCATCTTTAGCAGCATATATTAATGCATTCTTGGTTATATTCTTAGCATCCCAGTTACTATAAATTAGAAGTAAATTAATGACTCACCTAAAAATCAACTTTTTTGATTTAGGGAGTACTGTATTCTCACAAAATAGATAGGCTAATGTTAATACGTATAGTGAATGTTACTAAGTGATTGTAAACTGCAGGGAATATTGAAAGCAGTAGCAATAGCATCAATATCAATACAATTCACCATCTATATGTTAATTACTGAATTCGTTTACATCAATTCCAAAGTATGTTTTCAAAGGTACAACATCGTGTGATAGACCTACTCCACATTTGGCAATATGTTTGGAAGTGAATAAAGCCTGTAATGAAGCTGGGAATTTGAACTTTGCCTGACTACTCATTCGAAAGACTATCACAATTTATAAACATGGTAAATACCTTGGTAAACACCAACTAAACCATGACCAAAGCTTATTTGGATAGTAGAAGGCATTTTGTTTGCATTATTTGTCCTAAATACAAATGTTTCTGTATCTACACCAATATAACGCAAAGTATTATTCATTCCTTTTCCAGTCACATCTAGGATGGTTTCGTGAAAGAAATCAATTTGTTGTGGTTGGTCAAATGTGAAAATACGAATAGGATGAGTGGTGTTGATATGCGAATAATCTAATGTACATGTAGGTTTGATGTTTTTGATTGAAAGGGTATCCAGAATATTATTGATTTCATCATTCAATTGTTTGGGTATTTTAATTTCTTTTGGTGGTTTTGAGTGCGTAATTTTTGGCACGTTCACTGAAGGAATTGGTACGTTATTTTGCGATTGAACAGAGGATAAGGATAATATTTGATTAGCTTCCTCGTCCGCCCTTACAGACTTTACTTTCCTTTGCTTTAATCGCTTCCCAACCGTTGAAAATTCCTTCTTTTTAACCAGAATATTTTTGTGTAGTTTAGCGCATACAACATTTTGACAGACTCCTGTATTCAGGAATTGACAAGATTTCATTGAGGATAAAAAAAATAAAAAAGTTTCCATTTCAATGGACCAATACCAAAACCAACATAGCAATGTAAGTACACACACATGAGTACCAAAACGAACACAAAGGATGAGTGTCTGTACTCAGATAAGAAACGAAATTCACACAGAATCTATTTATTTACATTGATCAGATGGCATATCCGGATGCACTCTCTAGCACTAAAACAGAATTGATCATAACCTTCTATCAGAATATTAACTGATGAAAGCTAATGATTACCTGCAACTACTAAACCAATACTATCTCTCCTCAACAGAGTATTCATCAATACCATCCTGTCTTTTGGTTTCATTCCTACCGATTGATGTTGATATTCCATTTCCAAATCTATTTGAATCCCCAAAATAATGTACAATAGTTCAATGGGTAATAACTTGGTAAACAACAATAACTTTCGATTTCCAAATACTGTTTGAAGTGATTTCGTCAATTTCTTTTCACAACCTTGATTTGCAATATTAATCTTTTCCAATTGATTGACAATCCTATCGGGTATTACAAAATCAATTATAGTATCTCGAAGACGAGCTACATACAATTGTGGAGTGTGAGACAAAGTATCACAAATCATTTCTGCACCCTTTGAAGTAATAGGATTATCTAACTCAATTAGTGTATTATATTACCAAGGAAGTGAAATTCGCTTAATGTAGAGTTTGTTTTGAGACTTTTGCAAATTGATTCCAATCCGATATCCGTTATTTGACAACTAGACAAATCTAGAATCGATAATGATCTTGAATACTCAATGAGACTTGATATTTCTGGTGCAGATGCATCAGATATTTGATTTCCACCTACATCCAATACCCTACAGGTGGTATTTAAGGTGAGAGCTTTGAAGACCATCGAAGCTAGTTCGTCGTTCAGTTGAGTTCCCCAAAGATTTAATTCCAGTAGACTTCCAAACTGCAATATCCAAGTAATACAGTTAACGTTCAAAGAATCAATAACGTTATAACTGAGATCCAAAAATAACAAATCGTTCAAGACGAAAGAGTTCCAAGGAATAGACTTTAGGATGCCATGTTTCTTTTTAGAAAAGTCCAGGGTCAAATCCATTGATTTGTAGTTTGTAGTGACTTTGTTTGTCATGGGAAAGTTGAAGGCTAGTGATCGATTTAAATAAGCATCAGGTGGATGTCACCTGATTCTATTGATTTTCGTGATTGACGTTCCAGTGATTTACTGTCAAAGATCATTATGAAATTACTGTACTGCATAGATTGTTATAAATATGTATGCATTTTATATTCGCGATCGTTATTTTGTTATGCGCGATGAACAACCTACCTGTCAAATGATATTCTATCTATCCATTCAAAGCCAACTAAACTTCCATCCATTTCATCTTTACCTTAAAAAAGCGCATTGAATTCGTGTTCTAGTTCATCTTAACGGTTCGGCCGTTTTAGTTTTATCCTTTTCTCTTCAAAGAATGACTTCAAAGTCGTTTAATGTAAAGCGAGAGTTGAATGAACATGATACATCCAGCAGAACGGGATATTGGAGGTATACTTTTCAGTCTATCTAATGCTAGTCCAACATCATCAATGGACTGGTGTGAAGAAAACTATGCTCAATCTCACTATATTGCAGAATGGTGGAATACTTTGACAAATCTAAACTATATCTTCCTAAGCTTCCTGGGGTTTTGGAGTTTCTATCGCACTCGATCTGAACCAAGATCCTTCTTTCCATACTTGGGAACACTTTGTGTAGGAGTTGGTAAGATGGGTAGATAACCTAATATACTTAGGAAGTTGGTTCTTTCATATGACACTAACCTATCAAATGCAACTTTCAGATGAATTGCCAATGATTTGGGGGACTTCATTTTACCTCTATTGTATTGCAAACGTCAATCGGGATAATAATTGGACTTCAATTATTATCATTGGACTTTACTGTTTGCTATTAACAGTCTATTATGTAGTTACATTTGATTGGGCATTCTTTGAAAAAGCTTTTGCGACGTTAGTGGTGTCTTCATTTTTGGTCCCAATGTATCATATTTGGAATTTATCTGCCAAATTTCCAAACCATACAAGAGAGTTTATCATTTTGTTATGCAACTGTTCGCTTGGGTATATTGTAGGAGTTGTATTTTGGACTACTGACAATGTTTATTGTGATACTTTAAGATCTTTACGACATGATATCAAACCGTTTGGATTTTTATTGCAATTTCATGGTTGGTGGCATTTATGTACAGGAATATCAGCTTATACATCAGATGTATTTGCTCAATACATGCGATTGATTGTGATTGGAAGAACTGATGTACGTTTGAAGTGGTTTGGACCTTATCCAATCGTAGTACTTAAAGACAAACAGAAATCCAATTAAATTTTATCACATAAACTGATTTATTGACTATTTCAAAACCATTAATCAAATGAAACAATATTCAATGTTGAGTTATTCTAATTACTTGGAAGCTATCAATTCCATTAATTTATCAGAAATAGATTGTAATTTGGGCATTTCATAACCATGTTGTTTTGCAATTCGGATAGGATTGACCAGTAACACATCCAACTCCATTTCACGACCATTTTCCCAATCAATCAGCATACTAGGTTTATAATCTTTCAAATCTTCTGTGACCTCCAAATACTTGTCAATGGACATCAATGTATTTGGAAATGGGACTTTTAAAATTTGTTCAGCGGTCCATTTAATTTCTTCCATTGTAGACCGAATCGTTTCTCGTATACGTGGATCTGATAACAAAAGATCTGTTGTTTTGCAACCTTCAATGATGGAAATTGGGTTGAATGTACCATTCCATAAAAGTTTATGCCATCGTCTAATTTGTATGTTTTGCTCCGGTCCAATCAAATCCAACCCATTTTCACTATTCAATCATTTGAATATATATCCTTACCTGGCTAATTGGATGAATTCATTCAATTTTGCAACATGTACATCACTCTTTTTAAATAATCCAATTATTAGAGTCTTGATCTTTGTTTGTTTAAATTTCCCAGGTTCATACTGAGACACTGCAAACATTGCTACTGTCGATGTAACTGGATTATTAGGAAAACTATTTGCAACTCCATCTTCTATACCGATACCATTTTGAATTAGATGTATCATAGAGTTCGATGATACCACTGGAGTTAATAAAGAAGGTAGATCAATGGAAGGTATTGCTTTTGTAGTTACAATAACATGATCGAATTTTAAATTTGACGATCCTGCATCTGTAGTATTTGCAAATACTTTATAAGGAATACATTGATATGTTCCCCAACTTTCGGTTTTTAAGAATAATCCGTTATCGTGAATTACTTTATAGTTGGAACCACATACAATTGATACCCTGGTTTTTGTTGATAAATTGAGTCTTGATGCAATGATTCCTCCTACTCCTCCACATCCAACTACAATAGATAAGAGAGATAGTGGAATAATCACTTATTAAAATGTCGATTTCTTGTGATTCGTTCATCATTATTTTGATCCAACTTTGGTAAAAAATGTAACCAGTTTGTAAATTTTCAAAGGCCCTCTTATAATACCAAACACATAAATGGATCGCGTCCATGATTTTTAGACAATCAGAGTACGCGATTATAGGAAAGCATATCAATAGAAATCATCAAAAAACTCTCAAATGGGATTACAATCCAACACAGTATAATGCAAAACTTTTTATATAAAACTTAAACTAAATCTATCTTTGATATCAACAAGATACGATATCAAAGTTGGAAACCAATTACTTGGTTTTGTTTTCTAAATCGGATTTCAAAACTACCACCGTATAAGGTCCATACATCTTTAGATCAATATCCTTTCGACCCAGGGCCAATAAACGCATATAATGCACTTGTTGGCAAGATCCTAAAGCTCCTAATCCAGTAAACATATGCCACCTAAATATAAACACGTAGTAATGAGATACCATGCATGAAGTTGTAGAATACCAGAAACTGGTCCACCGAAACTTTCACGAATATTTCTTAATTGATCACAATGTGAATTATCAATGTTCCATAAGATAAATCCTGTCAAATAAGCTCCCAAATTTAGTAGAAATAGTCTAAATACTTTTTGTGATGCATAAGGGTGTTTGGTTGATAAAATGTAGATTTGTCCTAATGGAACTAATAAAGTTGCCAAAACTAGGAGTCCTATAATAAATGAATTCAATTTCGCTATTAGTTACCATATGAAGCTTGAAAGAATCGAAAATTTCGTGTAGTCACGTAATGAATGGTTGACATCAAACAGTACAATGTCAACCCGATCCCGGTAGATTTCCTGTGATCGTGAAACATATTGAATGCACAATAGACCAATGAAGCAGTTCTATCCATTAACAATCAATAAAGGTAAAATTTACGCATAAATCATTGGTAATTCATCCAACAATTGCATTTCATTTGTCAATGTCATATGAAATAATAAGCTTCCCAAACCAATCACATTAGCTAATACCAAAGTCACATAATTTCTCATTTCAGCCCTCGTTCGATAACAACTCCAAAATCCCAAAACGCACAAGGCAAAATAATTTAAATTACTGACAGTATTCCACCATTCAGCAACATAAGGAGAAACTTTATAATTTTCTTCACACCAATCTAAAGTGGAAGTGGCAGGTCTTTAGTTAATCAAAACCACACGTTGACTTACCCCCAAACACCTTGCTTATTTGCTGGATCAATAGGAAAAATAGATCGATGCAAATTAAAAGACATTTTGTTTGAAGGTAGGAAAATTGAAATGGAAAATTGGTCAGAGACCCAAAAGTCATTGTCACTTGTGTGGAGATAACCGTGTAAGGTCGTATCTTTTTAACGCAACAACCTATTTCAGAGCTATATTCAAGTGGTTTTCTTAACCAGAAATGATACTTTACGATTGATAGTTTATTGATCTAATGGTATAGCTGAATCAGATACGTTATTGTTGAACTAAACAATAGCGGCTAAATTACCATGCTCATGAGGAGTTAGATCTGACGACAAAACAACATACTGATGGCTTTGTAGACACGGTATAGTCTAATTCACACACTTGGTGTGATTTGTAATATTTTTTTTCATACAGATGATCACAAACAACTATGTTGAACTAGAAAATCAATCTTTTGAAGACTATAACGAAATTGTGATCGAAGAAGGAGAATTAAGACAGTTACCAGACGAGACTGACCATTATTTTGATTGGCAAACCATTGCAATTGCTGGTGCAGGATTTGCTATTGATGCTTATGATATATTTGTCATTGGAATAATTCTTCCAATGATCTATCAAGTTTATTATCCAGATGTTAATCAAGGTCCAACTCAGTTCATTTCACAACATCCTTGGTGGGATGCATCACTAAAAACAACTACGCATTTGGGTAATATTGTTGGCCAAATTGGTTTTGGATATTTGGCTGATAAACTTGGTCGTAGTGTTGTATATGGAGATGAAATGATTATAGTTTTGATAAGTACACTAGGGTGTACCTTTATATCATCGATAGGAAACATCAATATTTTACACTGGCTAACGTTTTGGAGATTTATCATGGGAATTGGTATGGGAGGAGATTATCCTCAATCAGCTACAATCACTTCGGAACGATCATTGACACATCAACGTGGTATGATGATTGCATCTGTGTTTTCAATGCAAGGGATAGGAATTTTACTAGGATCTTTGATATCATTAATTACTCTAACACTATTCAAACAATCAGTTTTGATGAATCCAAAAAACCTTGATTATGTTTGGAGAATCATAATCTTTTTAACAGTCATTCCTTCAACCGTTTTATTATATTTTCGAATGAATATGACTGAATCAAAACGATTCCAGAATGAACAAGTACAAAATATCAAACTAGAATCTTTAAATGTAGATCAAGATGATACTCAAATAGAATTGGATGCGAATTTCATTGAAAACTATTCCAGTTTCACTAATTGGTTTAAAATTAAAAAGAATCAAACTCGATTGATTGCTTGTTGTTACAATTGGTTTGTTTTAGATATTGCTTGGTATGGTTTGACATTAAACCAGAGTAAAATCTTATTTCAAATTGGATTGCACAAATCGGTTCATGAATCTATTTATGAACAACAATTGGAGATTGTGATTGGAGGGCTTGTGATTGCATTGATGGGAACAGTACCTGGATATTACTTTACCGTTTACTATATTGAAAAATTGGGTAGGAAACCAATTCAAATAATTGGCTTTCTAGTTATCTCTATTGTACTACTTATTTTATCTTTGTTTTGGAATACTATACATAATTCTCCAATTCTTTTTGTTACTTTATTCACAATCTCTCAATTCTTTTTCAACTTTGGTCCCAATGTCACCACTTTTATATACCCCAGTGAATTATTCCCAACTCTATACCGATCTACATGTCATGGAATATCAGGTGCATTTGGCAAATTTGGAGCTATTGTAGGAGTTTTATTGATCAATCCTTTTTTCAATACACATCCCAGTTTGGTACTATTTATTTACTCGATGTTTATGTTTTCTGGAAGTTTGGTTACCATGATTTATCTACCAGAGACGAAAAACAAAAGTTTGGAAGAATTATCAGAATAATACCTATAGGATGATAAAGAAACCTAATAAACATATTTATTATAATAGAGCGCTGACAGTTGAACTCATATAGAAAGCAATGCATATAAATATGTTTGATAAATTCACACAAAACCATTAACTTCGCTTTGTTTTCGCAGTCTAATATAAATCGGTAATATTCGGTGTCCAATGCTTCCTACTTTACTGGATCATACTTTTTGCATCTAGTCAGTTATGGAAACTGAAAGGTTTCATATGAATTAACTGCGGACGCGGAATATAAATCCATGAATCGCAGTCGGATTAACATTTAATAATCAACGTGGCAGAATCACGCCATTGAATTAATGGTCGTTGGACAATCACTAATGGCTCTTTATTGGCTCATGATTCTTTTTTAGTATGAACTCACCAGACGCTTTGGCTCATTTGTTGTGTTCAAAATAATTGACAAGGTTGACAAGCATTGGGGCCGATTGAAAAATGTGATTTCTTCTTCATTGATCTAGGAATGACAATTAGAAATCCAAACTATAAAACTTTACCTGACAAAGGATTTAAATCATGGTCAGACTTTTATCCGTTTTATTTAGGTGAACATGCAAACAAAACCTGTAGAAGATTACATGTAGTGGGTACTTCGATTATTGTTTCTTTACCATTCTTGGCACTATACCAAAAATCATTTACTCCACTTTACTTTATTCCTTTGGCTGGTTATGGATTTGCCTGGTTTGGCCATTTCTTCTTTGAAAAGAACAGACCAGCTACCTTCAAGTATCCTATTTACTCTTTGATATCGGATTTCGTAATGTATTTTGAAATTGTGACTCTTAAAAGGCCCTTTTAAGCTCAATCTTATGATACTTCTAAATAGATTGACGTTCAATAAAATTATATTAAATGAATCAAAGACGTTTTAAAATATTAAGATATAGTAAACATTATTAGAATAATTGACGATATTGTCGAACCCATTTGATTTCCAGAATTAAATCAGCTCGTTTGGATAAATGTTGGGCACAGAATTGTTGAAATCGTTCCATACTCAACATCACACCTCTCTTGATCATCAATCGTTCCTTGCCAAGCAATTGCATTCGATAAATCCATTGTTGGTAATGTTCATGTTTAATGTGTAGATTGTTATTGATTTGACTGAGAAATTCTCGTTCCATGACATTCAGTTGAGTAGTAGAAAAACCCACGACGTTTGACCATGCTTTGTTGGAATAACGTTCATCAGTATTCATTTTATGGGCCAAGATCAAAGAAGTGACGAAAACTTGAAATTCAGTTCCAAGAGTAACTTCGTTTTTGATAGAGTTGCGCACCCGGAATAGATACAGTAAAGAGGTCATAATTATTTCAAGGGACATTCCGGTACGTTCCAAAACATGATGAACTCTCTTCACTAAGCTTGGAAAAACATGTTCAAAGCCAGAAGGGCTGATGAACTTTCTATCAGATGGGTATGTAGTCAATGGTAATTTTGCAGGAGGGGGAGTGTAAATTCCTTTCAAGGTCCATAAACGAATGATCGCAAAGGCCACAAATTCACTCGTTTCAAATGATAATCCTCTAGATCTATTAGTTGCAGGTGAAGCAACTGCAGCTGGAGCAGGATCAACCATTTTCAAGTCTGCAGGATGATCATCTTCATCAGGACTGGGTAACTGCGAAATTCGTTGAGTATTTTGGTATTTTTGAATAGGTTGGAACTTCAAACAAGGTAAGCTTTGATGACGTTTATTTTGTTTTGGGATAGTGACATATAAGTCGTTTGTTGATTTATTTTTCGAAATCACTCGATCAACTGTGGTGTCTGGACTGAATCTTTTGTTTTCATTTGCTAGAATGATATCTGCAGTACGTTTTGAAGAAACTATCGTAGTCATTGTATTTGTTAAACAACGCTAAACAATTCTCTATTTAAATCTTTTTGCCTCAATTTTGCGCTCTTTTATACCTGGACCCCTATACGTCTTTGTTTTACATTCAAAAAGAGATTACGTTAAACAAGCCACAAAAAACCTCCAAACTGGAGTGTTTCACGACTGGGGTTTGCTAGTTTCATCAAAAACCCAATGGATCGTAACCTAGTTGCGCGTTGCATTTAGCCTCCTTGATCGGGTCAGTCAATCCTTACATATTCTCTCATAGACTATATTAAATGACTTGGAGAAGCCCATCGTATCGTTACTGTGACATTCCTAAATGGGGTTGTGCTTCGTACAATATCAAGCCACACCCATATTTCCCCGAATTGATTGCGGAATTTCAAATGAAATAATCCTATTGGGACGGTGCATGATCGACTCTCAATAATCACGGTCAATAGAAGGTGTCTTTCAGATCTCAAGGAGCATTCGTGGCTTCAGTTACCTGGTCGGTTTCGAAGTGCAAAGGAGCGCCTGTGTGCCTAGATCCCGAGTGAATAATCCAAAATTGAAAGGCCCTTAGTACCAAACTAAAGCCAATTAAAGCCTTGAACGCCTTGACCTAGACAAGGATAGTTCACGGAATTGATCTCATCCGGCCACTTAACGTTCGGACCGTCTGTGCCATCAAATCACTCATGGTCGGCGTAACGGACAAATTGGTTTCTTTTGTGATTAATTAATACTCCTCGTCCGAAAAACTATTACTTATTGGTGCACTTATGCAGGATCGGATCGGATTGACCTCATTTCACTTACTGGAGTTTAAAGCGTCGCCTTGGGTTGCTCAAACGCTCAATGGTGAGTTGCAAAAGGACAACTCCCTAGAGCTCCACACTCGGGTGATCTATGAGGCTAGACTTGTCTTTTTTATCAAACAAAAGGCTTTTTCCACTCCCTAAATTAATATCCTTTTTGCCTTTCAAATATATCCTTGCATTAACAAGATTCTTTCTTCCTTGAATTCCATTAACGATCTCGGTCCGTCCTGTTTCAAATTGACCATATGCTTGACTAACTACGAAACAATTAATGAAACAAGCATAATTTGTTTAACTCTTATTATGAATGCCATCAGTTCACTGTTATTTGTGTTTTCAATCCTGGTAATTCGACCGAGTAAATTCAAAAAATGGACAACGTATTGTATCGTTTCCAGTGGCAAAAGTGTTATGTGATACAAGACTGGATTAAATGACAAATTCCTAATCAAGTACCCGGCATTCACGAGTGGAAATGCCTTCCGTTTAAGAAAAAGAATTGCCGACCGGTTTAAATGTAATTACAGAATGTATAGTGGATTAATAATCAATCTCATATGATTTCGGGCGATTTGTTAGTCATTGTGGAACACAATCGGAATGAGTCAAAGCTACATCACAATTCTTGACACAATGGTCACTATCAAGCATTATTACTATATTATTAGTATCATTTCATAGAGTCTCCCATCTTTTATTATGAAAATAGTCAATCACTATGGTTTCAAAAGTATAGTCGATATAACAAATGCAAGATGTCCAATTGGCCAAAACAATGACTCTCCGAGGCGGCCATTTATGGGATACGGGATATGACATCATGTCCAGAAACCATTTGCCTCAACAAATGATGTCATTGTATCCGTGAATTTATTTACGCATTTCATATCGGCCTAAAGTGAGCCAGGACAAATGTCAGTGGAATTGGAATATGGAAACACTGTTAAAGAAAGACGATTTTCTTTAGGCAAGGTACTAACTGCTTTTCAAATGTTTAGTATTATCCCTCATCAGAAAAACAATCAGAGTGACAATTATGTTTGTTGATGATTTTATTGCTTGTTTTGAAATGACTTGGTAAAGAGCTGTTCACCTGTGGAACTAACAATAGTAACAGACAAAGAATTACCAAAAATACGGCAAGACATGAATGCTGCTATATGATCACGACTCCAATGTGAAGGTTTGTTGGGTTTACAACCACTGCCATATGTATCTCCTCCAGCTCCACTAGTGAAATGTGGGATACCTGATGCGCTCATGCCATAGTCCACGGAATGTACATGTCCATTCACATACATGTCAATATTGTATCGTTCTAGTAGCTGTTGAAGATCTCCTAACTGTCCTTCAGCTCCACAAGGACCTACTCCTAAAGGATGATGTCCAAAAACAAAAACCCAGTCACTCCTTTGATGGTATTTCAGTAAATCTTCGATTTTACGTAAATGTCCAGCTGTTGACCAATCATTTGGATTTTGTTTGTTTAGTTTTTGAAATGTTTCAAACATGCCTGGACAATCTTTTCTTAACCAATCAGTAGTAGATAACCCATACGCCAATAGGTCCGTATCCAAGTAGATGAAAGATGCAGTGGCTCGATCAGAAACTGATACCTTATGTGACCAAAAATAATCATCCATTCTCCAACCGTATCTATTATACTGCATTTCAATTTCAGGGAAGCCAAGGCAATAATCATGGTTTCCTAACATAGCATGCCATGGTAAGTTTTTCAAGTACGACCTTTCTTTTTTGAAAGGATTATACCAATTCGTTATCCATTTAGGATCATCCACACTGTTGACTCCGTTATAGTAAATATTATCGCCCACTGCTACAATATGACTTGCACTCGTATCTTTTGCCCATGACTCCATTGTACTCGATAACTGATTTTGCGCTTGATTTTGTGGTAATCCTACATCTCCAACCACAATGAATGAATAGTAATCGTCATTTGATGGAGCACCAGTCACCATTGATATGAATAGACATTTGACCAAAGTTTTCATCTTCTCCAATGAACCATACGATCTGTTTCCTTTTATACACTCTTGGAATTTACCATAACCAACGTTGATCTGTTATCACATACACCGGTGGTCATTCCCCTTTGAGTTCTCTAACCATTGTGCCAGCATCAGTTCAGTTAGTTCATTTTATTGGGAACAAACGTTGACAAACATAGGTGAAGAGCATAATGAGAATTGATGGACTTGAATTATATCATATACATTGATACAAAGTTGGAGCCGCTGTATTTGTTCTTTTTGTTTTGTATATTCATAGTTTGGTTGGGAAAACGTGATCAAGGTCAATGTCAACCTGCCATTTCCATTGACCAATTTTGGCTCAGTTTGCATTTGGTATATTAACTACACGTGTATGTATTGCCAATTACATAAGTAA